>PVIU01013552.1:0-55406 GCA_004026605.1 Ondatra zibethicus | reverse complement strand
GAGTTTCTCTGTGGCTTTGGAGCCTGTCCTGGAACTAGCTCTGTAGACCAGGATGCCCTCGAACTCACAGAGATCCACCTGCCTCTGCCTCCCGAGTGCTAGGATTAAAGTTGTGTGCCATCACCACCCGGCTCCCTGCCCTTACTTTTTAAATCCCTTGCATTTCTTCTTATATTTAAGCTGGAGTCCTTTGCATTTAGCTATCAAGACTGCTCGATTATTGTGCCAGTGAGCTCTCTTTGATTTTTGGAACCATCACCTGAACCCTTGGTTGGCATATAATGAATTAAAAGTATCTTTTATCTGAATGTTCATCAAGACCCTTTCATTGAATTCCAAGTCATTTTCTGTGACTGGTTTTTGCCTACCTTTTCAGCCTATCAGAATCACCTTCCTGTTTGGAGATTACCTTCCATCAAAGCAGTTTCCTAGTGCCTAGCCTCCACCGTGTTCCTTCCTGCTTGTGGGTCGATTCCAAGAATGCCCTTTCCTTGGTGCCTGGCTCCTCTCTAGGTGACTTTTCTTTTGTCACTCCAAGCAGCAGCCCCGCTGGGCCCATCTTCTCAGAAAGGACTTCCTCCATCTTGTGCTTTCTTTCCCTTACACCGTCATGCTGCTTTCTTGGAGAGCACTTGGAGCATAGCCTATAACAATTTGGTTGACCCACTGCCTCACTCAGCACTTGCTGTCTCTCTGACTAGCCTTTCTGCTCTGCTCAGTCAGAAGCTCTGTTTGTTTTATCTCTGAGGGATTCCCTAGCCCCCAACTCAGTTCTCGATACATAGGAAATGCTCAGCAACAATTGCTACGTAGGATGATTTAGTAAAGGAGCTTTAATTAGTTTGTGATTGTTGCAAGCTGATCAAGACAGTTCTGCCCTTTCCGTGCCAGCCTCTCCAGTCTGTGTCCATCACTGTTCATGCACTTGGGGAGCGTCCCAGACCCGAGTCTCTCTTTCCCTCTCTGTGAGCTCTTGGCGGGTATTGTGGACTCACCCTCTGTTTTAAGCATCATTTCTTTTTTTCTTTTTCTTTTCTTTTTTCTTTTTTTTTTTTGGTTCTCAAAATGAAAACCACCTGTCTTCAAAGTGATTTGCTTAAAACAAATTCTTCATTTCTTTACTAAGGTCTTTACCACCACCACCCCCTCCTGCCTTTCTCCATCTCTTGCCAAGAGTAATGGGAAAAACCCTATTATCTTGGAAAGTGGTTTTCCCTCTGGTCAGAATCCAAAGCCAAATGATTTATCACCAAGTATTCGGGGGCTATGGCTTTTCCCTGTCTCCCTGTGTGCCCACAAGTGTTAGTGGTTTGTTCTCCGGGCAACTTCAGCTAGTCATATGGCGGCTGAGCCCTGGCACTGCCTTGCTCTCTCTACAACTCCTTCAAGTTTCTCTCCTGCTAGTGAAGAACCTAGTTCAGGGTACCATCGAAATTGGAAGCAAGGCTGGAGTCAGTGTCCAAGGAACACTCTGTGGCAGCCTGTTCACGGGCTCACTGAGTGCTTCATGCCAATTCTAGGGAGTAGGTCGTGTCAGCCCCATTTTAGAGTTACCAAAATGGAGGTTCCATGACATCCAATGACTTATTCCCACACACATGTGTTGAAATGAGCCAGGATTAGAATTCACTCAGTCTGGCTTTGAAGTCTACTTGTTGGCAAACTTAATATTTCTTTTAAAAAAGATTTAGTTTATTTGAATGGGTGTTTTGACTGCATATATTTGGTGCAGCACTTGTGTGCCTGGCTCCTGGAGACAGCAGAAGGTGGTTTCAGATGCCCTGGAACTGGAGTTGACAGACAGGTGCGGCTGATTTCACTGAGCCTCCATTTTGGTAACTCTAAAGTGGGGTGGACATTACCTACTCCCTAGAGTTGTCACGGAGCTCTCAGTGAGCCCGTGAACAGGCTGCCACAGAGTGTCGCTTGGACACTCTCTTCAGCCTTGCTTCCATTTAGATGGTACCCTGAACTAGGTTCTTCACTAGTAGGAGAGAAACTTGAAGGAGTTATACAGAGAGCAAGGCAGTGCCAAGGCTGAGCCGCCATATGGCCTGGTTCCTGTGGCAGAGCGGTCCATGCTGTTAACTGCTAAGCCAGCCCCCTTACTTAATGTTTCTTAAGCCATGGTGTGTGTGTGTGTGTGTGTGTGTGTGTGTGTGTGAGAGAGAGAGAGAGAGAGAGAGAGAGAGAGAGAGAGAGAGAGAGATGAGAGAGAGACGAGAGAGAGAGAGAAAGAGAGAGAAAGCATATGTGTATGTTCGGATGCATGAACGCATATGTTGAAGTCAAAGGACAACTTTGGGTGTAATTCCTGAGGCACCATCCACCTTGTTTGTTGAGTCAGGGACCCTCATTGGCCTCGACCTTGCTGGGTAAGTACGGTAGACTGACAGGCCAGGGAGCCCCCAGGTATCTGCTTGGGTCCCCCTTCCTTGTGCTGGGATTTCATGTAGGTACCACTGGCTTTTCGTAGGACTTTTTTGACCATGTCCTGCACTTGCAATCAACTTTTGGCGATGATACACTCCACATGTCTGCATATGTGCACGCATGTGACTGAAATAAGCTTTCTGGAACAATAGCCGCCTATAGTGTCTCGGGTGCCCTCTCATATCCCCATTAAAATGATTCCCGTCTGGGTCGTCTAAACTAAACTAATTCTGTAGCCTTCTGCTTGGTGGTAACTCAGTTTGAAGAACGCTGCTGCGGTGGTGTAAGCTATGCTTACTTTATGTAGACGCATCCACCATCTAAGCTCCTTGAAAATTATTTCGCAACAGTAGAACATGCATATATAAAACACACACAGGCGCACGGCTTGTTGAATCTTCACACACTAAGCACGCCTGTGTAGCCAGCACCACATCAAAACACACGCTTCTGGTTCCAGCTTCTTTGACTCAAGACAGAGGAGTGGAGTACAACAGAAATGAAGAGTCTGTCGCTTTGTTCTCGGCTATGCGCACACAGCTTGTTTGCTAGATCCTCTTTTGGTGGAGTCTGTGTTTTAGGTTTCCAGAGCGGTGCCTGGCTGAAGTTGTAGATCTCACAACTGCTAAAGGAGCAGAATGTGGCCTCTCTGAAACTGGCACCAAAGGAGGGGTGGGCTGAGGATGTGCCTGGTAAAATGTGAATGAGGAGGAATGGGGGAGAGCAAGGCCCCACAGTTAAGGATGGAAAACACGTGGGTATGAGAATTTATGGTCCTAGTCATGGGGACTCACTTTACTGGAATGGAGGTAGGGGAGAGAGAAAGGGGAAAGAGGGTTTGAGATTAAGAGTCCCAAGTCCCTAGAGGTTAATACACATTTGAGTAAAATAAGGAGCATTCACCTCTCCCACTGAGTGTTGACCTTTAAAGCAAACTGAGCATGAAGGAAATCTCCAAACTGATTGCTTGGAGAAAGGCTTAGATGCATCTCAGAATACAAGCAAGCCAGAGGAACTTGGCTTTCATTATGTATGGCACTCTGTAAGGTGGTTTGTATAGTCACTCACAGCAAAGAACTTGTTGGAACGGAATGTGTGTAGAAATGAAGGGGAGCTGACACTCTAATATTCATTTAAACACTGAGGAGTGTGAAGTTATAATGTATTATTAATCGGTGCCTTCTGTGAGACTCCGCTGTACAGCTAAGTGTTATCCAAACTGAAAGAGCCTCCCTGCATCAGGGGCTTTGGGAGAATAAGTTGTCCCTCCTTTTCTGATTAGATAAGTTCTAATTCGAAGTTCCTGTGTGCAAAGCTGACGTTTAGCTGCTTTCTACTTGGTATGGGTTTCCTGGGTATAACCTTCCAATGCTGCCGTGTGGCTTTGTGTTTATTTCTGCACATCGTGGCGGTGTATATGTAAGAAAAGTCTTGAGAATTAAATCCAAACTCCATGGAACAAGGTGAAGAAATCCACCATGGAAGAGTGAAGGCTTCTGATTGACCTTTCTTTTCTCTACACATGGCATGGTGCCTGCGTTAAGACTTGCTGCAAGAATCCCAGGAAGAAAGCTGTGGCCATGGCTGGCAGTGCCTGGGGCTGGGTTGTGTGCTTTACTTGTTTGTCTGATTGGGTCATCCCAGCAAACCTTTGATGTGGATACTGTAATTATTCTTTTCTTCACAGTAACTTTAGTCCTCTGCTTGGGGATAATCTTAGTGTATAGCTGTTGTCCTAGCCTTAACATTGACGGTGGCTTCTTAACACTCAAATGGCCTGATTCAGATTTGTTCTGGGTTGGCTAAAAAAAAAAAAAAAGAGGAAAATGTACCACAAAAGAAAACAAGCCAAATCACTTTCTCCAATCACTCAGGTTATTTCCTAGGTACCTTATTATAAGGTTTATAATT
Organism: Ondatra zibethicus; assembly: GCA_004026605.1. NCBI lineage: Eukaryota > Metazoa > Chordata > Mammalia > Rodentia > Cricetidae > Ondatra > Ondatra zibethicus. The sequence goes on along the minus strand of PVIU01013552.1, from coordinate 51,062 downwards.
GAATCACTTAATTCTGATGCCTCACCATGTAAACCAATGAAGATGCATAAAAGCTCTCTGTACGGTTTTCGCTTTTTGGTCTTTGTTTTATCAAGTTGGATTCTGTAGTAGGTGACATAACCCAAGGAAGAAGGAAGGTGCAGGGCAAAGTCTAATTAAAATCTCCCAGTAGGCTTTCCTTTCAATTGGTAAGCCTAGATGGTCAGGATCCTGGAATGACCACATCATTTATATGTGCGTGATGCTTAACAGTTTATAAACCCCTTTGATTGTGTTGAAGCTTCTTGTGCCCTCTGGGTAATAGGTGATATGATTCCCAGCTTAGAGAGGTGTGGGAGATCAGTAGTGTGGCCCAGTCACCTGCTTGCAGTTAAACAGCTAGAACACGAATGGCAGATCCATCCAGAGTCAAGTCAGGCATTCTGCCTCTCTGGTTGGTGCCAGACATACCTGTTGGCCAGATGTTCTCAGCCATGAGGACTGCTCTCATAGAGAATTGGAGATCAGTCTGAGGATTCCTTAGCCTGACATAGGGTTTCTCAGCCACTGTTGACTTTTGGGGACACTTAAGTTTTTTTCTTTGGAGGAGGAGTGTGACCTTTGTCCATGAAGGGTGGTTAGCAGCATGCTGGTCTCTTCCTGCTAAATGCCAACAGTACAAGTTGCTACCACAGAAACTGCCTGTAGAAACTTCCGAATGTTCCCAGTGGTGCACACTTGCCCCAGATTAGAAATCACGAACGCAACACGGTAACTACATTTGAAAAAGGGGCAACAACCTTGAAAATGCATGAAAGGTCTGTCTCCTTTCCTTTCTCCAGTTTCTAAAGCTTCAGAAAATCCATTAAAAACCTGTGAAGGAGGAAGGGACACACACACACAAACCTTATATGTGAAATCTCTTCCTTGAAAAATATATCTATGAAGGAAGAAGAAAACCAACATTTTTTAAAGTTAAAAAGCACACAATTATAACTTTAGAGATCAGCTAAAACACACTACATACAAAATCTGTAATTCTAATGTTCAGAAATAATGGCAGTTTGCATTTTGTCTTTCCGTTTTAACATTCATGTCTGAATATATACTAATTAATCAGTTTTCAAATAGTCTCTTGTATAAAATGCAATAAAAATCAGCTTTTTAAGGTCAAATAGTCCACAAATCATAACCTTCCTGTGTCTATACCATAGAATAACTAGAGTTTCTAATGACTGCATAGTATTTCATCATGTAGCCAGTACAGTTAATTCACTCAGTTTCCTGTCGTGAACATTTGGTTCATTTCCGATTTTGTTTTTGCCATTTCAAGCACAATTGTAAGTGTTAATATATGTACTTAAGTCCTTCACAGCTTCTTTTTTTCCTTGTAGAAATTATAATCACTGTAATTTTTAGGATCCATTTAGAAAGGTACCCAATCCATCATGTTTTATATTGTGTTTTGATTATACTATATATATACCATCGGTACAAATTACATTATGCACTAGGCTTGAAGAATGGGACGTGGAAAGCTCTTTGCTTTTCTAATTAAAGGATGACTAATAAGAAACCATTGAGGACTCATGCCTAGTTCATGAAACCATCTTTACAGTATTACGCTATTTCCTCAGGAGCAATCAGCTCAGCAAAGATTGCCCTGCGTTCCTTTAAGAACATACACTTAGAATCTTAAAAAAGAGGAATAATTGAAAAGAACTCACATGACTAGTGGGGGTTGGAGAAATGGCTCAGCAGTTAAGAGCATTTGCTGTTCTTTCAGAGGACCCACATCAGGTGGCCCGTTACTTCAGTTTTGGGGGATCTCTGATCTTCTGGCCTCAAAGGGCACTGGACATACACATGGTGCACAGACACACATGCAAACAAAACACTCACATACAAGCAGTGCACACCACTGAAAGAAATTTGAGGCTGCATCCTCATTGCTTTAAATTACAAACGTTAATTCATGACAAAAACATCCAAAAGCACAGAACACCTTAAAAGTTTCCTACTGTTCCACTCCTTGATTTTTCATTCTCTAGAATTTTCCTATAGTTTAAAAAATGCTTTAAAATTCATGAACTGAGCAGCAGTTCGCAAGGTATGAGTCAGCTGACTTTTTTTCACTTAACATATTTTCCTGCTTCGGCTCCTTTTTTTTTTTTTTTTCTTAATCAGTTCCCTGATTGAGCTCAGGTAAAGTTTTTCTTCCCAAAACAAATCATTCTCTTTTATGTGAATTTATCCAAGGGATAAGTGTGTACTGATGGAGTTGGTAGATTAAGAGCCTGTATCCCTGATAATTGTGTTTGGTATTATTACATTTCACTTCCACCAATAGTATATAGTTTGACTTGTTTCCATGGGACATTTTTTTTTCTGGCTGGCATAGCTGTTGGTTGATAAATTAGCAACACAATGGTAAACGTTCATTGGTGTAACCGGTTAGGAGGGGAGAGCGCCTCCTCCTTTGTGACCTTTGTGGAGACTGGTTTGCAGCATTGTACATGCCCAAAAGGATGTCTGCTTGCTGATTTTCTTCTGAGATTGGTCTGAAACTGGGCTTTACCTTATTAAGCCATTAAGGAAGAATCGCGTCTATAAAGTTTGGGGTCAGTGCCTAGAGAGTCACCTTTCTGGTAGTATTTGATAACATATCTCAATTGGAATTGAAGTAGTTAGAAATGGATCCTCATAGCTGAAGAGGTTACAGTGTCTTTTCCATGGCTACCAAATGTAAAATGTAAATGTAACCTAATGTTGTTAGTTGGTATAATTGTGTTCTAAACTAACAAGTTTGCTCTGCTAGTAAGTTTTGCATAAAGCCTTCTGAAATTTCTCCGTTCTGTAACTTTTCCCACTGCACTTTGACATCTTTCACGCTGTCCTTTCACAGAAAGTGACTGTTATAGTTATTGTTGCATGTGAGGTCTTTTATTGCTTTCAAAAAACAGATCTGTACCCCAACTAAGTTTTTAAAAGTTGTATTTTTATTATTTGTGTGTGTGTGTGTGTGTGTGTGTGTGTACCTGTGTGAACACAGACACACACATATACATATCATGACACATATGGAGGTCAGAAGACAACTTCAAGGGGTCACTGTTTTTCTCCCACCACATGAGTTTTAGGGATTGAATTCAGGTTACCAGGCTTAACAGCAAGTGCCTTTATCCATTGAGCAATATTGCCCCTCCAACCTATCAAGTTTTACTGACCGTTGGCTTCTAATCTTCAGTACCGTGGAATGTGCTCGGTGCGTGATTGTTTTGATTGGCTATCCATTCCAGAATTCTTATTTTGGGAATTGCTATGATTGGTAAAGGAAGACACCCCTACATGTCCTTTGCTCCCCAGAATATTACTTGTCTTGGTGTCTGTCATCTTACCATTCAGTATGTTGCTTTCTTACCTAGGGAAGGGCTCAACAAAGGGTTGTCTTTTCATTGATTTGATAGTTAAAGTGTTTTTTGGATGGTAGAAATTTGGAGACGGTTTCTTTAGCTTCAGTGTGCACAAGCAGCTACCAGAACTGCCATTAACATTGTGAAGGGCCCATGTTCTCTGAGAAATTGGGGCTTTGTCCTTGACAATAAAAGTACTTAATGTATTCTTGGTGAAGAGTTTTTGAGTCAGTGTGGGGAGAGCTACACTGAGAGATACAGAGGAGAAGCCTGCCCCAGAGTATCTCTCATGTTAGTGAGCCTGAAATTGGGCCAATGCTGGGGGCATCTTCTTTTCCAGTACCCTAGCTGGTAGGGGCAGATTCTTTTCTCTCCTTGCTAGCCCTCTGAAGAATTTTATTTGAGACCTGCTGACACAATTCTCTCAAGAGCTTCCGAAGGGCTGGCTTAAAACTGTAAGATAAACTCTTTATAAAGAAAATGTAAAAGCTTTTTATTATTGCTAAAGTAAGGACTTCCTGTGAGTATAAGAGTCAGGAAGCATGGTTCTGGCAGAGTGGCCTTTGGAACTAATCGGTTCTGGGCTGCTCTGTGGACTCTGTGACCTTTTCCTTAGAGAGATGAGGAGGTGTGGGAAGGGGAACTGTAACTGAATAAAAAAACTGTAAAATGAATTAAAAGTTTTTTTAAAACTTACACAAAAAGAGATGAATGTTGTGCGCTGGGTTATCCCTCTAAATTCCTATGGAAGTCATGACCACCAGAATCTCAATGTGACTGCCTTTGGAAATCATAGGGAATTTCAAGATGTAATATGATCGGTGTCATTATAAGAAGAGAACAGGCCACAAAGAGGGACAGCAGGATTGTGCCCACTCTGAGGTTTTACCATATGAGGATATAACAAGCAGGTAGCCACCTATAATCCAGGGAGAGGGAAGGTAGGAGAAGCCAAGTCTACCAACACATTGAGCTGTTATTTTCAGCCTCCTGAGATAAAGCAGTTCTGCTACTCAAGCCTCTAGGCTGTGCTGTCTGTGACGGCAGCTTAAGCAGACCGCCACACAATCATACCATCATTGCTCCTTTTCCTCACCTAGCTCTTCTGGCTCCAGCCTGGTAGGAGGTGTTTTTTTTTTCTTTCTTTTTTTTGGTCCCTTTCTGTACTTTCCTTTTAAGTTCTTTTCAAATAGGGACACAAAGAATTCATGGGATCAGAGGAGGTTTAGAAAGCATTGACGGATTTTTCTCTGAGTCACTCTTTTTATCCTTTTCCTCTGTTAACATACTGGTGCTCCAGATAAAATTTCATTTAGGACAAAGATTCTGCTAAAATTGATTGGAAGTGGCTTTTGGTTTGGTGTGAATACTCATTGCACATAATATCAATTGTATTAGCCTATTACTTTCTGCATCCATGTGACAAAAGGCTTGACAGAAATTTGGAGAAGAAAGATTTATTTTAGCTCATGGTTTCAGAGAGTCGCCATCCATCATGATGAGGAAAGCATATCACAGAATGGCTCTGCCCATGGCAGAAGAAGCATATGATGACCCTGTCTGATGGCAGTAGACCATGAAGCAGAGAGTGGCCAGAACTAGGGGTTAGGTTGATAATATTTAAAGGCCCTATCATAGGGGTCTACTTCTGCTCTAAAGTCCCCCACAGCAGCCCTTGTAGCTGGAAAATAAACACTCAAATCATGAGCCTATGAACCACCTTTTCATAGTCAAGCCAAGATAACTAGTTTGCCCACACAGCTTTAACAAACAGCACAGACTGAAGGCTCAACCAGTGCAAATTTTTCATTGGAGGCTGAAGTTTGGCATCAAGGTACTAGCAGAGTTGCTTCTTCCTGAAATCTCCTGCGGAGACTCTGTGCCACGCGTCTCCCTAGCTTCTGATGTTCTGCTACTATTCGAGCTAGTGACTATTTCTGCCTTCGTTTCCATGTGCTGTTCTTCCATTGTCCATGTCTCTGTCCAAATCATCCTCTTCTCCCCATTTTTTTTCTTTTTTTGGGTATGATCTCAGACTGTAGCCCAGGCTTGCCCAAGTCTCACTTCAGGATGGCCTTAAACACACACATCTTCCTGCCTCAGCTTCCCAAGTGCTGGGCTTTCAAGTATAAACTACCATGCTGGATCAGATTCCTCCATTTTGTGAGGACTTTGTAAGTCGTATCATTATTAGATTGGAGTCCACACCAGGACACTCATCCTAACCTGATCATCTGCAACATCCCTGTTTCTAAATAGCACCCCGTTCCCAGGCACTGTGGACTTGAACTTCTTTTAGAAGAATACAGTTCATCCTGTGACAAAGTTTGTGTTCCAACTCGATTTGTCATCTGTGTACCTCTGCCTGGAAGTTTTCTTACCTTGTCGGCCACCCCCGATTGTCATGCAGGTTTCAGCTCAGACACCACTCTCAATATAGATTGATTGGATGAATGAAATAAATTATAGAGTAAAATTAAAATGTGATTGAGAATCACACTGAACATAATTTATTCTTACAAATATGAGAGAGCTCTTTTCTACTCCACATTAGTGTTGCTTGTGACTCTCTTGTGTATATTGGCTGTGTTCCCCACCACAGATGCTATTTAAATATCATTTTGTGCCTGTGAATTGGGATGTCGGGCACCTTCCGAATGTCATGATGTTTCCTGTTCTGTGTATAGAGCATGCCAAGAGGATTCAATTTGTTGGATTTAGATTTTTTGGCATTGATTCACAATTTGATTATGATTTCATGATAATTCTAAGGGCAAAACTGGCTAGAACTTTCTTTGAGGGACATGTGGGTTAAAAAAAAAAACTTGCGAACCTTGAGCAAGGGAGGTGCTTACTAATGCTAGTCAATTACCATTTACTGAGCATGCTCTCATTATAGTTGCTACGTTATATGCAAAATGCAGTAGTATAGGCAATAACTGTGGTCGCCAGCATGGCTCAGTTCATACCAGGCAGCTGGAAAACAGGCAACCGGAGAAGACCAGTTGTGTGAAAATGTGTCGTGCAGAAATGAGGAACTGGCACTTGGTGTGGGCCAAAATGCTCTAGAAGGGCTTTGTGGAAGAGTGTAGCTTAGCTGGGATTGTACTTTATGAATCAGAGATTCCAGAAGAGACAGGAGAATGCCAGTTAAGGTCATATTAACATGCCATCAAGTTGTGGTATTTTTATTTCTCCTGTTTGCTTTGTTTGTAAGATAGGCTGGCCTTGAATTGGTTATGTGGCCAATACTAATATTGAATTCCTGTTCCTCCTACACCAGCCTTTGAGATGCTGAGACTATTGGCATGGACCACTATACCCAGCTATCTTGTTTGTTTTAATAAAGTTAGTTTTCTTCACAAGGTATGCATGGTAGAAAAATACTGGAAACATTACAAATGCACATCTAGTTGGGATATATAAATTATACTGCATCCATGTAATGGTATACTCTACAATTAGAACAAATAATGAAAGGATCTGGGGAGATGGCTCAGTGGTAAAAGTACTTTCTGTATAAACATGAGGACCTGAGTTCAAATCCCCAGCACCCACATAAAAAGCTAGGTGTGGTAGCATGTGCCTTTAGCCCAGTGCTATGGGAGGTGGAGATGTGAGGATCTTTGGGGTTTCTTGTCTGCCAGCCTAGCTCCGGGATCAGTGAGTGACCCTGTCTTAAGGAAAGTGGTAAAGCAGTACACCCGATGCCCTTCTCTGACCTCCTCATTTGTGTATGGGTGTGTGTATTCCTATACATGCATGTGCATAAACCACACAAAGATTATGCATATTCATGCACATGCCAAAACAAAACAAGAGAAATGATACTTTTTACCAATGTGAAAAGCCCTCTCAACTGTGTTAAGAGAGAAGAAAGGTGTGTCGCATTGTGAGGGATATGCTAGTATATAGGAATGGTAGTAGTAAAGAGTATTGAGATAAGGGAATGAGAGCTAGAAATGTGTGCGTGTCTGTGTGTGTATCTTTTACTATTTGGGTGTATGTGATTTGAATGGAATAAATGTATTCTATCTGAAAAGTTAAGAATGAAATGAATGATGACAAAATGAATTGGTCATACTATTGCCACTCTTAAGTTCTCTTGAGTGTCGCAGATTCTCTGTGTGGTTGGGGAATAATGAATGAGAATAACCAACACCAAACAGCTCATCACCAGCTCCTTTTTTTATCTAGAGAATGGCAGCCCCTTGACTAGCTCTCTGGTTGTTCTTAATTACCACTAACATGTTTCAATCAGATACTGCACAGAGAACCTACCTTGTGCCTCTCACCTACCCTCAATAATCATTGCAGACTTAGTGGCCCTCCATTGTGTCCTTCCCCACCTGCTGATCCCCACTATTTGGAAGGCAGATGCCTTTCTGATTATATTAAAGTTTGACCCTCCCTAGTTTGAAAATCTGAAATATAAAATTCTTAAAACTCTGAAACGTTCCAAGTAACCACTGTGATGCAATGAATGGAAAATTCCACTGACCTCAGGTGGCAAATAACCAATCCCAGGTGCACTAAAAATATGTAATGTTTCCTTCAGGCTATGGCCATAAGCAGTATATAAAACATAAATGAAGCCCAACAAAGTTTATTATGAAATAAATTTGACTATCCTTTAAAAAATACATGAAGTTTGTGTTTAGACTCCAGTCCCATCCCAAACACATTTTGTTCTATCTATCTATCTATCTATCTATCTATCTATCTATCTATCTATCTATCTATCTATCTATCTATCTATCTATCTACCTATCTATCTATCTATCTATCTTATAAGATCTGAAGTAGTCCCAGTGTTAAGCATTTCAGATAAGGGACACAAATTTATGTTTAGAACTACTACTCTGTCCTCCCAAGTCTCACTTTGACCCCAGGCATACAATTAGGTTGATGCTTGAGGAGGTAAAAGCTCCCTCGTTTTTTAAATGGAAATTGGCCTGTTTCATTAAGCTCATCTGATTCGATTTAAATTTTTAAAATTTTGTAAAATACATAAAACATAAAGTCTACCATCTTTCCCATTTTAAGAGTACAGTGTAGTAGTGTGAGGTGTGATTCTGTGAATTTTGGTGTCTCTAATATCTAGAAAATTTCTCATCCTGCAAAGCCAAAACTCCATATCCCTGTTCTGCACCCTAGCCCCTAGCCAAAATTTTTCTTTCTGTAAACTTGACAATTCTGGATATCACACAAACAGGATAGTAATAGGCTTTGTCTTTCCATGCTTGGCTTACTTTATTTAGCATAGCATCCTCCAGGTTCAGCATAGCATCCTCAGGGTTCGGCATAGCATCCTCTGGGTTCAGCATAGCATAGCGTCCTCTGGGTTCATTTATGCTGTAGCATGTGACAGGAAGTGCTTTGTTTTTTAAGAATGAATAATATCTTATGGATACTACATGCTTTGCATATCCATTTATCAGTTAAAGGACACTTTGAAGAACTACTGTTTATGAGACTTCATGGTTAAAATAAGTCCCCATCATTCCAGTCAGAATGCCTTAGCATGATAGGATCTACTAGTGACACTTTTTGAGATAGGGTGTTGTTCTATAACTCAGGATGGCCTGGAACTCCCTCTGTAGCCCAGACTGTCCTCAAATTCACACCAGTCTTTCTGCTTCAGCCTCCCAAGTACTGGGATTAGAGGTGTGTACCAGCATGCTTGTCCAGATTAAAAATGTTTGTACCAAATATTTCAAGTTAGAAAAAAAGCCTTTGCCCTCCCCTCCCTGACCAAAGATCCCCTTTCCTCTCAAAGCTTTTGTATTGAATTTTGTAGCTTACTACATGAGGTTATGAATTTAGAAAGATGGGGTCAAAGGGGTAGCATATTACCCTCCTTTGCTCGTTACCTGAAACAGTGGTTAGTGTGGAATGGATACTCAGTAAATACTTGTTACAGCAGCAAGGTTGCATTGATTGGGCAAGGTGTGTAACTGTGTCTGTGTAATGAGGAAGTTGAACCAGATGAACTTTTAGGCTCCCTTTGATTACAGTATTGTTTGAGTCCATTATTAAATCTGATGATGAAAATTTCAGACTCTCTTGAAGACTGATGAGTTGAAGGATAGGATATGGAGTTTTGAATTAGTTATTCAAAATAGAGACTAGAGAGATGGCTCACCAGTTAAGAACACTGCCTGCTTTTCCAAAGGTCCTGAGTTCAATTCTCAGCAACCACACAGTGGCTCAAAACTATCGGTACTGAGATCTGGTGCCATTTTGAGGAAGAGACCTGGCCAGTCATCCTCCTCAACTTAGGTCATGAAGCCCAATATGAACAAGTTCAACAGAACAGCCATATATGGGCTGCCCATGCATGCTTCAGCATTGCCAGACCATAAATTTCATTTTCAATTTCATTCAAAAATAGAGCTGTCTCAGGACATAGTATTTCTTAATAGTTTGGGTTTGGTGCTTCCTCTTTATGCAGTGGTAATATTCTTTGTGTAATAGAAAAGTTATCACCTAAAAATTATATAAAACATAGTTTAATTACGCACCACATCTCCTAGATACAGAGGGATAGAAAATATTTTTCCTCTCGACATCATCATCATCACAAAGGATTTTAGTGGAAGACATCACGTGACAAAGAATCAAATAATAAACAGCCGAGAAAGATGATGGTCCTGGAATTAGGGATTAAAATGCTGAGCCGGGCGGTGGTGGCGCACGCCTTTAATCCCAGCACTTGGGAGGCAGAGGCTGGCGGATCTCCGTGAGTTCGAGACCAGCTTGGTCTACAAGAGCTAGTTCCAGGACAGGATCCAAAGCTACAGAGAAACCCTGTCTCGAAAAACTAAAAAAAAAAAAAAGATGCTGGCTAGAAAGTGTTGGAGGAGTGGGTCCTTTGGTAGAGTGGAGAACTGAAAGTATTGGAGGAGATGTGATCTGGGTTTTAAATCTCATTGATTTGCTGAACTTTGTGCCAGTTTGCTCATTTTTATTTTGAGCCTAATTTCCAAAAGTTTCCTGTTAGCAACCAGATGGTTATCAAATAATTGATCTGGGTTCATTTTCAACCTATTTGGGGGAACATAGTGGCCTGGATTTTCCAGTAGAAGGATTTATTAATCCTGCTGGTTTTTGAATGCCAAGACTCTTGGAAATTGAGTTCCCTAATGTCTTAGAAATAACCCCTGGAAAATTGGAAACAGTGAATTGGTTGCATGATGTACTTGGAATAGAAAAATAAAGCCATGGATACAGTTTATTTCAACTACAAATGTCCAGCCCCAGAGGAGTTCAATTAGGTGACGGTTCTATTTTGTTTTGTGTGTGCACAAGGTTTGTACACATTTGTTTTCTAAGGTGAGTTAATAGATGAAACCAAGCATTCAAAACACACAGATCTGACTTTATTCCTCGTTTTCATAGACCAGTTCAAAACTCTAAGATCTAACACTCTTGTGCCATTTGTACTTTTCAGCGAAAAACAATTTTGTAAACTGCAGGCGTTTTTGAACTGGGGAAATCCTCCTTGACTATTGGAGGGTGTTGGCACACCAGCATGCCATGCTGCTGAAAACAATTAGGGTGACAGCTGAGATCAGTGTGAGAGAGCCTCATGTGGTAGTGAGGATCCCTTGACAGTAGGACTGTTAGGATGGTGACGAGACAGTGGCAAGGGACAGCTGTGCTGAGGAAAGGCCTTCTTTCAGATGGCCCTTGAATTTGTTGCTATTTCACACAATGTCCCTAAGTGTCTCCAGAAAAATTTTGTCTTGAAAAATATTCTGTGGGCCTCTGTACTTTGGTAGTTTTTTAAAGAAATTAATTAATTTTTATGTACGTATGTGTTCATGTGTTTGTGGGTGTGTATGCTCATGGATACATCCATGTTTGTATGTGTGCATGTACACAGCATAGGGTGAGGTTCTAGAGGTCATTGCTCAGGTACTTTTGAGGCAGAATCTCTCACTGGCCTGGAATTCAGCAATTGGGCTAGGCTGGCTGGCTAGAGATCGCCCCAGAGATCCACCTGTCTCTGCCTACCCAGCTTTGTGATTACAAGAGCATTCTGTCATGCTTGGCTTTTTGTTTTTTTTAAATCATGGCTTCTAGAAATCCAACTCAGGTCTCATGCTTATGCAACAAGCACTTTGCTGACTGAGCTCTTTCTCCCAGCCATGACATGTCTTTCCTTTCTCAAGTCCTAGTCTTTCTGTGTTGCTCAAGCTGGTCTTAAATTTCTCTACCCAAGTGATCCTTTTACCTCTCCAGCTACTGTGTCTGCAGAGTGTGTGCCACTGGACCCAGGGTTGAGGTATGGCTCTTTGTTTGATGCCTGTGTGCTAAGTTTTCCTTTTTTTATTCCTTCTACTCCCGCTAGCATGGCTGGTGAGTCCCTGGCTGTCTTGGGGGTGTGACCTGGGATCTGAGTGGAGATTTTGATGGAACCATTGTCTCATTGGAGGATGGTTTTGTTTCCTGGGCCAAATTCCATAAACTGGGTGGCTAAACCCAGCAGGAGTCTTACAGGTCCAGAGGTTAGGTTTCAAGGGAAAGAAGCGCTCTTGGCTTCTTCCAGTATGCTGATTCATTTTCATCAACCTGACATAAACCTAGACGTCGTCTGGGAAGAGAGAATCTCATCTAAGGAATTGTCTCCATCAGTCTAGCCTGTGGGCATGTGTGTAGACATTTGACTGATGGTAGATGTGGAAGGGTCTAGCCCATTGTTGTTGGTGCCACCCATGAGAAGTGGACCCTTAGTTGCGTAAAAATGCAGATGGACCTGGCTATATAACACAAGTAGTGGGCAAGCCGGTAAGCACCATTCCTCCATGGCATCTGCCTTAGCTCCTGCCTCGAGGTTCCTGCCTTGAGTTCTTGCCCTGGCTTCCCTCAGTGATGGACTGTTAACTTGGAAGTGAAAGACAAAATAACCCTTTTCTCTCCAGGCTGGTTTGGTCAGTGTTTTATCATAGCAATAGAAAACAAACTGATGTGCCCAATCTCTGCTGGCTCCTGGCTTCTTTGGCTTATATGTTACTCCAATCCTACCTCCATCCTTATGTAACTTTCTTGTGTATACCTTCTCTGTGTGTCTTACATGGGAATATTTGTTATTGAATTTAGGGATTACCTAGGTAATTAAGAATGCTCTTTTCATCTTAAGGTCCTTAAGTGTATGTGTAAAAACCCTTTTTCCAAATAAGGTCCTATTTCTAGGTTTGGGTAATTATGTTGGTATTGCGATTATCTATTTAGGGGCATTTCCAGTCACCCTACTACTGTGACAATGCTGGGATGTCATCTGAGCCTTGAAAAGGGAGTACAAAGGAAAGAAAACTTCATTGGCAAGGCGTTAAGATAGTTTGTGCTTGTTTTATTTATTTATTGTTGTGATAAAATACTTGTAACATAATTAATATTCTGATTATTTTCTTTTTGCAAATGATGTCTGCCTGTGTATATGAATGCTTTTGCATGTGTGGGTGCACGTGTGTGAGTGCATGTGCATCTGGAGGCTGAGGTTTGATGTCAAGAATCACCCTCAATTGTTCTTTCACCTTCTTTTAAAATATTTTATTTCTTTTTGAGAGTTTCATATGAGTAGTACTGTGTTCAGATAATTTCCTCCCTCCTGATCCTCCCTTCAGCTCCACCAATGCCCCCGCCCCTTCTTAAATTCATGCCTTCTTCTTTATTGTTGCTACATATAAAAGCTGTTAATGTAAAGTTATAAATACCACCTGCTGAGTTTATTTAGTGTTGCTCTTATGTATATGCTCAGAGCTGACCACCTTGTTCATTGAGGCAGGGTCTCTCAAACTCAGATCTCACCAATATTGCTAGTTTCAGTAGCCAGCTTGCTCTGGCGATACCTTGTCTCCACTTTCCAAGGCTGGAATAACAGGTGGGCTGCCACCTGTCCCTTATATAGGTTTCAGGGGACCCAAACTCCATCTCATGCTTGCACAGAGCAACTTTAACCACTGAGCCAACTTTCCAGCCCCAGTTCTAAACATTTTTGGGTGGCCAGATATGTGGCAGTAAATATATTTATAGTGTAACCAACACCACCATCTTTCTTTAAAATATTTTCATCTTCTCAAACTGAAAATATACCCAATAAATACTAACTCCCTATTCTTATAACCCAAAATATTGTTTTAAAATTCTTCAATGTCTTTAGAAGTGCTATGTGCTAGATTATGCTAGATTATTTTAAAATAATATGCTAGATTATTTTATTAGAATAATTATATATTAGAATAATATGCTAGATTATTTTTAAAAAATCTTCCTGGCCATTTAAAAATCTTTTAGAAGTGTGTTTCTGGAAGCATGTTTAAATATTATATAGTTCATTCAAGTATATGGTTTTACTTATTAGTAATTTTATTTACACACATAATTAGCATAAAATACTTTAGAACATCCTTGGGTGAGATCCTTCATACTCATTTATAGTTAATTCTTATTCCCGTCCTCAGCTCAGTAGCTTGATGTATGTTTTTGTAGATCTGCCTTTTGGGGGGGTATTTCTTATAAAATTTTATTTACATTGGAAACATACCTTTCTAATTACCAAATACAAAGAAATATCCCAAATCTGTTGGAAACACAGGTCTAGCCAGACTCCAGACATCCCAACTCACATTTAAAGTCATCCCAGGTGATTCCTGTGCATATCAGATGTGTGGGTGCACCAGTGCATTGTGTCTACTAGATCAATCCCTTGGCCCCTTCATGTATTATGAGCATTTCCCCCCCCAATCATAACATTTTTCTGAGAACACTTTCAATCCCAGTGTAAGAACATGCCACATTCTATTTAGCTAGCCATTTCATGACAGATGCTGGGTTTTCCATCTGGTTTCCCCTTCAAAATAATAAAGAGTATAATCCTCATCTTTGTATGTAAATGTCCATGTACAGTTTGATGACTATGGAGATATTGATTTCCCCTCCTAAGATTTCTAAACAATACTAGATATACTGCTCGAATTTCAGAAGCACAGATATGCCAGTCATGTAAAGTACCATTTTTTTCTGGAAACTGGACCCAAAGCAGCATCAGTCATGGGAAATCTTAGTCCCTAACCAGAGATGTTTGAGCACCTGATTATGTCTCCTTTCCTTTCCTTAAGCAGTGGTTTCGTTGTTGAGTGAAATAAGTTAATGAATGAAAATGGCACCACAAAGGAAGTAGAGAGTTGTTCTGAGACAAGGTCTCACTATATTGCTTAGGCTGGCCTCAAATCCATAGGCTCGGGGGAACCCTGGGCTTCAGTATCAGTGTGACCTACAAAAGGGTCAAAGAACTGTATCTGCTCAAGGTAACTTTCTCATCTGTTCTTTCTTTCCCAAACTTTCACTAGTTAGTTCCTGCTTAAATGTTCACTTCCTAGGTAGAAACGTGTGGCTATGGGAGCAATGGTACCTTTCTCGTAGCACACAAACGAGGATTCAGATTTCCCACTTCTCATAAACTCATAAATTCTTCAGTAGCTCCTAACCACCTCAATCCCTGGGCCCTGGGGGAATATGAATATGTGTGACCAGGGCTTGTGCATCTTTCTTACATCTGCTCATTCGCTTGACTCATTCGGTCAAGGAGGAATTGAGTGTGTTTAAGGGGAACCTGCATTTTCTCATTCTATTTTCTGCACTGCCTTGTAGTCTGAACTTTGTCCTTCTCTAAGAAGCTCTTCTTTCTTTCTGGGGGGTGGATAAGGACAGACAGGTCATGGAAGAATCTTGCCTTTACTCTACTACTCATTCCTGAGAGCCCAGGTTGAGCCAGCTGCTTCCGAGGACCCTGGGACCTCCTGTAACCTCATTGTGTGGACAGCCAAATTTCTGCTTCTCTTAGACAGTGACTCTTTACACCACAGAACTTTAATCTTGTTACAACTGACTTCCCGGCCCTAGCCTGTTGACTTCTTATTCAGTGTGTTCAGCTTGAGACCTGAGAGCCTGCTTTCCCAACAGCTTCACTGCTGCTGCTGCTGCTGCTGCTGCTGCTGTTGCTGCTGCTGCTGCTGGTGGTTTACATCTATTTTCTTTTTTGGGAGTTAGCATACAAAGTAATGGACTTCATATATATACATATACACACAAACTATATATATTGATATATTATATGTGATATATTATCGTGTTATATATGATTTATTGATATATATAATATTACACACAGACATATATATGAAATTGTACTTACATTTACCTCCTTATTGCTCCCACCCTCCCACCTTGTCCCTCCTTCACTCTTGTTGGTCTCCTTATTTCCCCTCACAGTCCTCCGCTGCTTTCATGTTATATATACATATGCTTAAACCTAGATTTTCCATATGAGAGAAACATACACTATTTGCCTTTCCTTCATTACATTTTTGTTCCATTGACTCCTCCAAATAGTCATCCTTCTACTTTTGTGGTCTGTGTTTCCCTAAATGTCTCTAGATTCTGCATATAGGGAAAATATTATATTAATCATTCTGCGTCTGGTTGATTTTGCCTAACATGATGTCCCCAGTCCCATCCACTTTCTTGCAAATCACACAGTTGCATTTATTATGGCTGAATAAAGTGTGTGTGCCATATTTTACCATTGATCTTTTGCTGGTGAGTTTCATATCTTGGTTATTGTGTAAATAGTAGTACACCAGTAAACACGAATGTGCAGATATGCTGATTTAGAAGCCTTTTGATATATACCTCAGAGTGTTGTAGGTGGGTTGAATGGTAGTTCTGTTTTTAGTCTTTTGAAGAACCTCTGTACCGATTGCCATAGTGGATGGACTCCTTTATACTCCCACCAGCAGTCTAGGTCATGTTGCTTCTCTCCCCTGAAATTACTTTCAGAGAGGTGCAGTGTGCTGGAGGACCGGTACATGTGAAGGGCTGGGGGTCCGGGCTCCTGTACCGAGCCTGGATGCAGTGATTTGCACAGGAGTGGTGGTCAGGGTGCTTGTTCTCTCTCCTGCATCTGTGAAGGAGGCTTCAGAGAGGCCCTTCAGAATAGAACACACAGTAGCTTATTCAAATTACTGTCACCTCCCCCCCCCCATCTGTAACTCCATTCACCCGTGGTCAACTATGGTCTGAAAATATTAAATGGAAATTTCCAGAAATAAACAATTCATAAATTTTAAATTGCATGCCATTCTGAGGAGCATGATGAAATCTCACACCATCCCACTCCATCCTGCTCCATCCTGCCTGGGATATGAATCATCCCTTTGTCCAGCTTATTCTCACTGTATACGCTGCTGTCTCCCCATTAGTCACTGTGGTATTGATTATCACATTGCCTGTCGTGGGTTCACAGCACATGTATTCAAGGAACCCTGATTTTACTGAATAATGTGCCTTAAAAACACCGTGCTTTTACTCCAGTCTGTTACAATTGTGCTATTTTCTACTAGCTACTATCAGTAATCTCTTATGAGCTGAAATCAGAAATTTAACTCTGTCATAGGTATCTTTGTATGGGAATACCACAGAATATATAGGATTTGGTGTTATTTATGGTTTTGAGTATTCATTGGGGATCTTGTTAGGACAGGGCAGCTTTCCCAGAAGGATCCCTGTGGCCCCTTGCTGTGTCTGAGCCTCCTGTCTGGCTTTGTAGCACATAGTCTCAGTCAGTTGCTGGTGGGATCTGCAGTCCTTAATGAAATGGGGGTGGATTGTGCTTCCTCAAAATGTGTTTTGTTGAGGTCTTACTTTTGTTATGACTCTCCAAAGACTTATGAACAAGTGAAGTGAGCTGATCAGGGTTAGGGAGTCAGAGAGAATCTTGATTCAGTTCTGGGTTTAATGTCTGTTTAGTGCTCTCCTAGTGGGTCTTTCCAGTCGTGGTGGTGACTGTGTGCTGGTTCAGTACAGATTTTGGTGGCAGGTGGTTGGTGTAAATCAGAAGAATGTTAAAATATGCAGAATGACAAGGGCGTCTGTGAAAAGGGGGAGGGATGCTCAACAAGCCAGGCTATCATTGCTAGATTTAGATTTAATTCTATTGTCTTTTGACCAAGGAACCTCAGTGCTTAGCGGACAACTTATCCCCTTATCTTCCCCTCTCCCCTGCCCTTTTGAGGAGAGTTGCACCCATGAGGCTTTATTGTCCTGCATGCCTTCTCCTAGTCTCTTTGTTTCTTGTTCTCTATTTCTCTCTCTTTTTGGTGCTGGAGACTGAACTCAGGGTGTCATGCATGCAAAGCAAGCTCACTACCAATAGTGCTCCAACCGCAGCCCTGTCCTCTGATTTCATTTCTCCCCTAGCATCCTCTTTTAGGCCCTACTACATTTCTTGAGTAAGAACATATCAGCTCAGGCGACATACCGTGACGGTGTCATATTTCCCTCAATACTGCAATGTCATTATGGCTTAGATATATGGAGATTTCTAACTATATGCTATTTTAAGAGTTCTGGCTTTAGGTAATTTTGAAGAAAGTATATCCTGAAGTCTGTATTTCCTGTAAGCTAAGGAAACAGCCACATCTTTTGGGGATGGGGGATGAATTCTCGACATGTTTGATTAACCTTTAGACTAGTCACATTTGTGCTAAATATTAGCAGTACTCCCTGCACACACTGTAGGGTAAGGGCAGCATCTTACTCTCTTCAGTTTGCACAGGGTAGAATTATTAAATATCAACGAAGGGATAATAAATGTGAAGTAGCTTGCAAATATTTCTATATTATAGTGGTTGCAGTGAAAACAGCTTCTAGGGTGCTTACCCAGCTTTAATAGAGGAGGTAATTTTCTTGAAGGCCATTTGAGCCAAATTTTTAGTGCCTTTTGGGGTCATTAAGAAGCAGGAATGGGGGTACATCTCTGTAAAGGATGAAAAGACACAGAGCAGAGCTGCGGCAGCGTCTGCGCTGCCGAGTGGTGACACCCAGGGCCCAGGTCTTCCGAATGGATCCAAAGCTAATTTGTTGTGTGGTTTATTAATGGACTGGAGTTGACACTGGACTAATACAGATAATTTTTCCATTTAGAGTTAATGTTCACACTAAATTTTCTGCAGTAATGAATGATTTAGAGTAAGCCAGCATGTCAGGCTAAGATATAGGCTAATATTTCAGGAGAAACATTGAATAAGGCATGATGTTTAAATCAATAGATGAAAATGTGAGGGAAAACTTTCCAGAAAAGGCTTATGGGCTTACTCAAAGCAGTCAATGGAAGCAAGTCAAGTGCACCCAATATCTAGATTTGTTTAGGAGCCAGCTGAACAGGAGAGAAATGTTCCATGTGGCATCTGCGTTCCTGGTGTATTTGGAGCTGTTGACAGTGACGTGGCACTTTATTCCCATGAGGCTGATAGGAATGGAGGGGGCAGGGTGAGCATTGATTGCAGAAGTTTTTTCTTGAGACAAGTGACAGTTTTTTTCTTTTATTTTCTTATTTTTCTTTCTCTTTTGGGGACGGGGCAGGGTCTTATTGTGTAGTCCTGTCTATTCTGGAACTCTCTATATAGACCAAGCTGGCCTTGAACTCACAGAGATCTGCCTGTCTGTGCCTCCAGTACTGGTATTAAAGGCATTTACCACCAGGCAAATGACAGTTTCTTAATGAAAATTCCATACTAGACAAAGAGACTTTCACGGAGAGGGTACCATTGTTATTTGTAGATTTACTCACTACCCACCCTGTTCAGAAGGCAGCATGTATACATTTGCAGATAAATGGTCTTTTAGCAGATCTGACCAGATTTGGAGGTCAACCTTTGTAAAGTAGGATGACCCTCCCAATTATTTTTGGTGACATCATTTAGATTTTCTTTATAGTTTGAGAATATAGTAGCCCCTCATTTCTGTATGTTCCAAGACAAGACCCCAATGAAGTCTGCAAATGCAAATAGGATCAAACTCTATACAACATATATTTTCCCTAACATATATACATACATACCTGTGATAAAGTTTAATTTCTAAATTGGGTACTAATTAACATCAGTAATAAAATAGGGCATTTAGAAACATACATTATCATAGAAATTATGTGAATATTGTTTTACTTTTTCACTTAAAAGAAGCACTTTGTAACTTATCTTTGAAATATCAGAATTGCCAGCATCATCTCTCTTAGACTTTAGGGCTATTATTAAGTAAAATCAAGGTTATTTGAATATAAGTCCATGATATATATACAACCAACCTGGTACCTGAAATTGCTTCTGAGTGACTGAAGGGTCAGATAGTATACACAGTGTAGATATGCTGGACAAAGGGGTGCTTTGTATTCTTAGCAGGTTTAGCAGAATGGAGTGGAATAGTGCAAGGCTTTGTCCTGGTTAATAATAATAGTGTACAGTTTAAGGCTTATGACTTATTTATTTCTGGAATTTTCAATCTAACATTTTGAGACTACTTTTGAGTTTGATAACATAAATCTCAGGAAATGAAATTTCAAGTAACTGGAGACTACTGTGTAGTTTTTAAAATGTAAAAGTGAGAACTTATTTTTGTATATTAATAAGCTCCATAAATTCCCAAAATTAATTGGGAAAGATAGTATAAACTAGAATTTCCTCAGGTTTCTTGCAAGTTAACCGAGTGTTTCTGAAGATCACTCAAAGGATATGCAGAGAAATTTATTTTTCTTGTTGCTAAAATGATTGTAACAGGTAAGATATAAACCCAGGGCACATACTACAGAGTAGGAAGTCAAGTGTTTTTACTTATATAAAAATGGGAGAAAAGTTAAGATCATGATCAAGACCCTACAGTTAAGTTGACTGTGAATTTTTGCACTTGGAGGACCATTTGACCTTGATGACAATGTGACCACTAAATTTCCAGGAGTCTGTCTTTTCAACTCATGTACCATTTGTGGATGCTGACAGATGTTAATTCCCCTTTCTATGAAGAGAAGCACTGAGTGACAGCTTGTTCTTAGGACTTAAGTTGCTCCCCACAGCTACATGCCACACAGAGCCACACAAGGTAGTGATGTAAGCTGGGACTCGGGGGCTGCATACCGTCCCAGAGTATGGCTGTTTATTTAATTCATCTGAAAATGATCCTTGCGGGGCTGGAAGAGACTATGTAGATAGGTATGGGAAATGGGAAAGACTGAATTGTTGGATACAATTTGCATTTGAGTTGAGATATGTGCCCTTGTTGTAAAAGCGACAGATAAGAGATTCATGAATGCAGATGGCTCAGTTAAGTGCATAAACCTGTGACTTTATCATTATAAAAAATAAAAGTACCCTTTTTGATCAGTTGGAAAAATTTAAAGTGAGGTGGAGTTGCAATAGGACCAAGGAGAGCACAGCTATTAGGGTGACCTGTGCCACAAGGCCTCAGGACCTAAGGTATTGGTCTCTATTTGTAGCACAAGTTCTAATAGGTCTTAATAATAAACGCCCAGAGTCAGATATAGGGGGAAATGCTCAGAGATCAGAGAGACAAAGGAGCAACCATAGCCACCTTACCTACCCAACTTCCCCGCAAAGATGATGAATATCCTTTCCATGTGTCTCTTTCTGTGTCTGTCTGTGTCTTTGTGTCACTGCACCAGTGTCTGTGTTTGCATGACTGTGCCTCTGTCTGTGGGTGGATCTGTCTGTCCCTCTGCTTACACTTCTTGTCTAGTGGTGGTGGGTTTGTGTCTCTTGCTCTCCATAAATGGGCTGTCCCAGGAACTTGCCAGGCAGAGCAGACTGGGCTGGGACAGTGCCACATTGATTTCTGACCAGATACAGAAGAACACTAACTGGAGAGTACAGGGGAAGCTTGTGGGATGGGGAAACTGGTTCTACACTTGTAGGCTATGTAGCCCTATGAAACCCAGGACCATATACTACTTCATGGTCACACGAGACCTGCCACAAGGTGCGGGAAATGAAGAGAATGGGTTAGCTCACAGTTGTGGAATGGAATGTTTAGTTGGGGTCTTCTACCTTACTGGCTTCCCTTGCAAATAACCCATCCCACACTCCTCATTTTGTATTATTTTCATCCCTGCTCATCTGTATGGGATATTTCCCATAATTATGAAAACTTCTTTAGACTTTCTCCTGTGAAAAATCCATTCCTCCCAGGAGTTATTATTGCAAGTCCAATTAATGATCACATTCACGTTCAGTGTTGCAAAGGAGAAGAAACAAAGGAGTGTGGGTGGGGACTCAGGAAGCTGCGGGAATGGCCCTTATTAGAGAAGCTTCTTGAATTAAAAAAAAACTGGCCTTAGGCTGTTTGTGTCTTGTTTGTTTGATTGCTAGCTTTTCTTTGCTGCCTCACTGGCCATTTTTTTCTTTGATTCTGTGATGAGGGCTCCAGTGCTTTCCAAAGCTGTCGAAATTGGTGTTTACTCCTTATCTCTTTAGGTGTTCCAGCTCATGTCTCCTTACACTGTTCTCCAAAGCTGAAGTGACTCTCATATTGTCAGTAAGAACTTCAGCTTTTATAAAGGATGTTATCATCGCCAATTTAATAAGTTTCTTATATTTGACAAGAAGTTGATAATCAGGTGATATAAGGAATTCACAAAACTCAACAATACTGTTCCCCAAGAATTCATCCAAATAAACCAATTTTAAAATGTGGGTAGGAGACCTACACAGACATTTCTCAGAAGACATACAAATGCCTAGTGGTATATGAGAAGATGCTCAACATCACTGGTCATCAGAGAAATGCAAATTGAAATCACAGTTCCAGCTATTATGGAGAAGATAAAAGATGCAAAATATTGGTGATGATATGGAGAAAAGGGAACCCTTGCACACAGTTGGGAAAAATGTAAATTTGTATAGCCATTATAGAAACTAGTATGCTAAGTATGAACTGCTGTATGACCTAGTGATGCCCTGCTTCTTGGGTGTGTATCTAATGGAAATGAAATCAGCACATCAAAGAAGCATCTACGCTCTGGTGTTCATTGCAGCACCATTCACAGTAGCAATGATACAGAATCAACTAAGTGTTCGCCAGCTGATGGAAAATGAAAATGTGCTGTGCATGCCTGGTGGAATACTACTCAGCCTTAAAAGACAAGGAAGTACTATCATTACAACAACATGCATGGATCCTGGTGATCATTATGCTCAGTGAAAGAAGCCAGGTATGAACAGACAAATTGACATTGCAGGTTCTCATTCATATATGGATATGAAAAGGCTGATCTTACAGAGTTCGAGAATAGAGTGGTGACTTCCAAAGGGTTAGGGTGAGTGGGAGGGTGGGGAAATGTTTGATCAGTAGGCACTAAGCTGGAGTTTGATAGGAATAAGAGGTTTCAAGGGTAACAATAATAAATGAGAACTTTGTGTGTCTAAACAACTTAAAGGATTTTGAATGCCTTTGCTGTAAAGAAATGGTAAATACTTGAGAAGAATTGTGAGTATGATTACAGGATGTAGATGTATATCAAAATACCACATTATGTCCCATTAATATGTACAATTTTACGTTTTTATGTATCAATTAAAAATTGAATTAGGTTGAGGTATAGCTCAGTGCTAGAGTACATCCTGCATTTGATCCTCAGTACAAGAAAGGAAAAACAAACAACATACACAAACACAAAACTTCTGAAGGTACTTTTCTGACCATTTCCTTTTTTTATCCTTCTTTCACTTTACATCAATATAATGAATGTATTGGTCTACTACTGATAGAGATATTTTCTTTATTAAATGATGTATGTATTTTACATTTACAAGATGAATACAAGAGCTAGAAATACAAATAAAGACTGCACTCTTCTATCTCCTAGAGTCAGTCTCAGTTGAGAATTTGCTTTCTAGCCAGTTGTTGTAGCTATAAGTATGTGATGTTGTGTCTGTGTGTGTATTGCATGCTGTCCTAGTTAGGGGTTCTATTGCTGTGAAGAAACACCATGGCCATGGCAGCTCTTATAAGGGAAAACATTTAATAGGGGTGGTTTACATTCTCAGAGGTTCAGTCCATTGTCACCATGGTGGGAGGCATGTTGCCATGCAGGCAGACATGGTGCTGGAGAAGTAGCAGAGTGTCCTACATCTTGGCTTGTAGGCAACAAGAAGTGAACTGAGACACTGGGTGGTATCTTGAGCATAGGAGACCTCAAAGCCCGCCCCCACACCTACACAGTTTCTCCAACAAGGCCACACCTACTTCAATGAAGCCAAACCACCTCATAGTGCCACTTCCTATGAGCTTATGGGGGCCAGTTACACTCAAACTACCACACATGCCTTATTCGTTCCCTTGAGACAGAGTCTGTCATTGAACCTAACGCTTGCCATTTCAGCTAGGCTGCTTGGCTACCAAGTTCTTGGGACCTACTTCTTTCTCCTCAGTGCCTGGCCTGTAGCCGGGTAGCTTGGGATTCAAATTGAGGTCTGAATTCTTACAAGTACCAGCAAGTGCTTATACTATCCCCCACTTCCTCAACCCTTCTCCCATGTTTGTTTATTTGTTTGTTTGTTTTACAAAATGGAACCAAGCTATAGGTGGTATTTTGTAATTCTGTAAGATTTAAGTGTAGTTAATATATGTAAAATGGTAACCGATTTTAAAGTTTAACACACTGTGACTTGCCTTACAAGACTGATAGCAGTTTGCAAGCATTTTAAAAGTTGCAGAACATTCTCTTCACTCAGAGTCAAAAGAGTCAGAGAAATAACACCAAAACTTATCCTCCACAAATGCATGCTCACAGACATATGTACTCCCACCACATGTATGTATACATACAGCCTCACATGAGACTATTAGCCATTAAAAATAAAATGCAGCTTTACAATAATATTGTTTAATATCATCTTAATAAAATAAAATTTTCTTCGTAGTTAGTAAGAGCTTTTCATATTTCTACAAAGGAAATTTTTTAGAAGGTAAAATGGTCTTGCTAATTTTAAAGATATGCCTATGCTGTACTTGAACAGACAGTAACACAAAATTAAAATATCAGGTTCTCTGCCTCTTCTCCTTGTGTGTTGGAATAACCGTCTCCAGGCTTTTGTGGATGTGGAGCTAACTGTCTTACAAGAATGAATGTGCACACATATGCTGACTCTCACTGATTAAAAATGTGGAATTAGGGATCAGTGGGATCAATGTTGGACAACTTCATTTTATTTCATGCATTCTATTGTGAACATCTATTTTATACTGAAAACTCAGCATGTCTCATTTATTCAAAATATAGATACCACAAATAAGTGTTCTATGTTTTTCTTAAAGAGCAGAGGGTTGTCCCTCCCCTCAAGTGCTGGGAAATGGAACCTAGGGCCTTGCACTTGCTAGGCAAGTGCTCTACCACTGAGCTATATCTCTAGCCCAAGAACCCAGTTCTTTGCCTCTGTTACAGTGGTTCTCAACCTGGGGGTCAAGTGACCCTTTCACAGGGGTCGCATATCAGATGTGCTGCACATCATATGTTTCCATCATGGTTCATCACACTAGCAAAATTAGAGTTATGAAGTAGCAACAGAAATAATCTTATGGTTGGGAGTCACCACAACATTAGGAACTGTATTAAAGGGTCGCAGCGTTAGAAAGGTTGCAAAACACTGCTCTATTAGATAAGATCCAAGCCAAGTGCCAGCTGAAATTGTTTGCTGTGTGCAGGAATGTCCATGGTACATGCTGTTTGGCTGCATGGTGCAGTGATTTAGCTTCACCTTAAGTGACAATTGGGGGTTGTGTCTCATCTATAAGATGGGGTATGAATTTTTGAGTGATGCTCTTAATTCTGATTGAACCTCAGATATTGCCATGTGCACTCTTTCAAGCCATCTTGGAACCTTAAAATACTTAAATGGTATTTAAGCTTTTGGAAGTGCCCTCTTATTGCTGAGCAGGGTAGTTATAGCTGAGTGGCCCCAGGAGACATAGAGTAGGCATGAAGGTATTCAGTTCTCCAATTCTGTTCATGCACATTTTGAGAGGGGTTTATTTTATTTTTTGAAATGGGTTTTAAATATATAAATATTTTTGATATATATGGCATATAATATCTAACACATTTTAGGTGGTATGTATTTTGTGTGTTTTAGTGCAGTTGCCTGGAAAATTGATAACTGTGGTGCTCCTGTGTATGACAAAAAGGCACTCTGCTTTTCTTTTTTCCCAGAGTTCCCATTGATCTCTGGGTTCAGAGCAAATTCCAACTTAGGAACAGCTTCCAATTCAAGCTCTGCCTGAATTGAGCTTCTGGACTGCTGTGGGGGCAGGGAGAAGGCTGATCTATAACGGATGAAGGCTCATTAAAAAACTGTTGTGTAGCTCAGCCTGCTAATTGTTCCGGCTTCCTAGTATATGCGAAAGGAGAATAACATTAGTAGTGATGGTTTTCCTTCTTTGTTCTGTTTGCCTGTTATTTATATGGTGAACATTCCAGGGAGAGATTATCACAGGCTGACAAAACACACAACCGAAGTCGGGCAGTGGTGGCGCACACCTTTAATCCTAGCACTCAGGAGTCAGAGGCAGACAGATCTCTGTGAGTTCGAGGCCAGCCTGGTCTACAGAGTGAGTTTCCAGACAGTCAGGGCTACACAGAGAAACCATGTCTCAAACAAAACAAAACAAAAACAAACAAAACCAAAATATGCATACATGTGTATGCATGTGTGCACGTGCGCGCGCGCGCGTGCGCGCACACACACACACACACACACACACACACACACACACACACACACACACACACACACACACACACACACACACCCAGCATCTCAGAAGCTTGCCTCGCCTGCCTTTCTGCCATTGCTGGGTGAAGGTGGAGCAGGGCTGTCAATAAACTTTTACATCTATTTTTAAGCTTTGAAGACAAATTTTATAAATATGAGCTGCTGCTGCTGCTTTAAAAAAAATCCCTTTTTACTCTAAAAATAATGTCCTGGGAAAAAGTTTGTGAATTGCTTATTAAAGGGGGAATTAGAAAGTTCAGCTGAGCATGTTTTCTAGTAAATTACAAAAATCACCTTGAGCTACTGACGGAATGCAGATGTAGGTTTTTTTGGGAAGGTCATCATTTCTGACATTTTGGTGCCAATGATGGAAAGGAAGAAAATTGAAATTATTTTCCTTCTAACCTAATCTTTTCATCCTCTCCAAATTCTACTCATTTCTTTTGACCAAGATGGCATGTTGTTCCTTTGGGAAGACATTCCTCATTTCTCCCAGGCAGAATGAGTGTTCCATGGTGTCTGTTCTTCCCAGCTCTCCTAGACACACCTGTCTTTCTTTGTCACACTTCATATTATGTAATAACAATCACTAACATTTTTTGCTATATGCCAGACTTTCTGCTAAACTTGGCTCATGTATTACATTGTTAGCAGCACATAAATACCTGCTTAGAGATGCAGGGGCAAGTACCAGAAACCACAGTTCGGGCTTCTCACCCATACCCCTTTGAGTAAGATAATGCCATTTTTCTAATTTTAAATATCAGGACCATGGTGGGCTGAATAATGGTCTTCCCACAAGTCCATACTTAGATCCCCTGAACATGTGAATATGCATGGCAAAAAGGTCTTAGCAGATGTACTGGAGATAAGTGTCATAAAACATAATCATAGGAGCTCTTCTAGACGAGAAACATGGACAAGAAAAGTAAAAAGATACATTGAATTAGAGAGCATTAAAAACTTTTGTACGTCACAGGACACAATGAACAGAGTGAGATGGTAAACCCATGGCATGGGGAAAATATATCTGATAGAGCCTTAACGTCTAGAATATGTAAAGAACTCAAACAACTTAGTACTACCACCACCACAGAAACCATGAAACCCAATTAAAATGTAGTTCTCCAGCTGGGTGTGCTGGCATAGGTCTGTAATTCTAGTAGTTGGGAGGTGGAGGTAAGAGAATTAAGGAGTTCAAGATTGTCCTTGGCTAAAAAGCAAATCTGAGGCCTGGCCTACATGAGATCCAGTCTTAAAAAAAGAAAGAACTCTCTAAAGAAGACTTACAGATTGCTAACAAGTATATGACAAAATGTTCAGCATTACTAATCACGTGCTTGTGATAGATACTAAAGGAAGGTAATATTTATGTACTCTGATTTCTAACCCCCCCGTTCTGATCAATGTCCTTTAATCTAAGTGATTCTGATTAGTCAGGTTCCCATTTTTCAAAAACTTAGTTTTTAGCACAACTAAGTTGTCCATTCACAGAAGGACCTGTCCTATAATTGGATTCTGTGTAGCTCTGAGGAAGTAGGGTACAGTGATTGGTGGGGAACATGCCTTGAGTGCACTTTTAAATGGTAGAATGTTAGATATAAACTGCCAGGCCTTGTATGGGGCCATTTGTGTAGGAAGTCAGATGCAGTGGTATGCACCTATAATCCTTAGGCTGAGGCAGGAGGATTGCAAGTTTAAGACCAATCTGGGCAACACGGTGAGCCCTCACCAACCCAATTTCAAAAACCCAAAATGGGCTATTGAAATTGTTTATCAGGTAAAGACACTTGTCTTGCAAGCCTTAAGGTTCAAGTTCAGGCCTGGAACTCAGGTAAAAGTGGAAGGAAAGAATTACTTCACAAAGCTGTTCCCTGATCTCTACATGCGCGCTCTGTCTGAGGTACCACAACAGGCATGGCATCTCTCTCTGTCTCTGTCTCTGTCTCTGTCTCTCCCTCTCCCTCCCCCCCCTCTCTCTCACACACACACGCCCTGGCATGGTGGCACATGCCTGTAATCTCTACTCTTAGGAGGCAGAGGTAGAAGGATGGCATGCTTGAAGGCAGCCTGGGCTACAAAGCAAAACCCTGTCTCAAAACCAAACCAAAATAATGAGAGCAACAATCAAAACCCAAGGCCAGGTATAGTGGCTCAATGTCTTTAACCCTAGCACCCAGGAGGCCAAGGATCTCTATGAATTTGAATCTAGCCTAGTCTATGTAGTAATGGGTTCCAGTCCAGCCTGCGCTACATATTAAGTCCTTGTCTCAAAAAAAAATCTTTAAATCAAAGTAAATTTAAAAAAAATTCCTCTGTCACCACTTGCAAATTACAAACACCTGCTTCATGTGCACAATTCATTGACGCTTGCGGGGAAGAGAAATGGGTTTACACGGGACTAGAGGCTTCGCCTTTGCAGCATACTCCCGCCGTTTTTAGCTTACTATTTGACAGCTTACTTTCTGGAACAAGTATACCTTGAAGATTATTAACTCTTTGGGTGATTTTTAGCAACATTATGATAATGAAAGACAGTGGCAGCTTGTGCCATCTCCTTGGACTCCCATCTTCCCTCTGTGAGGCAGAGGCACTCCCCGTTTCTTCTGGGAGGCATTCACTCTCCTGTCCTAGCTGTGGCTTTTGGCACTTGCTGCTGTGTTTCTGAGTAGGACATATGTGCTGCCATCCCTTATGTTGCTGATGCTGGGTATCACCTGCACAGTTTAAACTGAAGCTGAAATGTGGCCTGGACCCTTTAAATGCCCATCCTCTGCATGTTCTCCTAACCTGGGTTCTGCTAGCAGCTCTTCTCACCATTTTCATTAGCGGTAGCAATGTTGGTGTCAACTAGTGAAGCAAAACTATACTGTAGTTAATTTTCTCATGTAACTTTAAACTTTCTCTGCAGAGAATGGCTCACTCTCGTATTTGCTGTCAGCCACGTCTTCTCGTACCTCGTTGAACTGAACAGCTTTATAAACTAAATTGTTCTTCACACAGAAATCTTTCTCCATCTCCCAGTCCCTCTCTCCTGGCATAATACCAGGCGCTCTGAGAGCCTTCCAGCTTCTGCTTCATTCTGAATTGGCTGCTCTTTAAGGTGTCGCTTGGCTGTTTACCAGGAAGCTCCTGTCACCTCTCTCATATTGGCCGTCTTGGGTCCTGCCTCCTCCTGTCTTGCTTATTTACTTGCTTTGGTGGAATAACACTCCTCCCACTCCTGTAGCCTCTGAGATAAAGGGCGTGGAAGTCAATTTTTGATGTTTACAAGACTACCTATGCTAGCATCATATGCTGGGCAGTCAGAACTTTATGCCGTCCACCTGCCTGTCCCCAAATGGGGTTCTCCTGGTGCTGTGCTTCCTTTCTCGCGATCTTGTGTGTTCTTCACAAATGCCTTCATCTCTCATTCCAGCCAAGGAAAACAAGGCCCGGAGGTTACCACATCAGCAATGGCAGAGCCAGAGCTTGAGGTCAAGTGTCAGCTGCCAGCTCCAGGCTGCTGCCTTTCTGCACACAGCTGCTCCTTACTGGAGGGAGAAATGCCAATGGCAGGTTCCAAGTGCAGAGCTGAGTGCCAAGTACACAGCCGTGGCTGCAGAGCGAGCCCAATTCTAGGTCCCCACTTGTGTCTGGCTCCTGACAACTTCTAGTTCCGGACAGTTACAGTTCGCTATGCTTTGCTACAAAACTTTTCCATTCTTGTTGCCCATGCACATACGTGATGTGATGGAGAGAGAGAGATAGAGATGGGGTTTTATAGTTATACTCTGAGCTCCTTCTTATAATTGAAATGTTCTGCCTATTGTTTGTATAAGCCTAGGATAATTTTTTATTGCTACAGTATTTGCTTTCAAGCAATGTAAGAGTCCTTTGCATTACTTTTGTGATGGGAAATGCCTCATTACTTAGGAGTTTGCTGTTGATTGTACAGGTTAGCGTTTTGTCTTTTTGGTAACTGAAGTTAGGTGACCACACATAGGGTAATTAGATTAACCCTCCTCCCCTCCCCTACTGAAACAATGGAAACTCCAGTATTGTGTTGGCACATATTTTCCTTAGATTAATGATCCTAGAGTCACTGTGTGGGAATTTGCCTAGCTTCCTACAGCTCTGAGAGCTGAAAATGCCCAGCTGTTTAAAAGCTTTAATCAGGAAATGAACATGAAATGGCATTGTTTTGCCATGGGATTGAGAGAATTTATTCTTGATGATTGAGTTATCCTGAATGGAAATGTATATAAGCCTTCTTTCACCAAACAGTAAACAGGTGCTTTTATGTTGGGAAAAATGCAAGCATTTAAACACTCGGGAGTATCTTGTAGCTCCTTGACGCTCACATCGGGCTGGTCACTGCTGAAAGTTGATACTACCATTTTCCTTGGCTCTTCTTTCTCAAGTACCAGTTTATGGAGCAAGAGAAGAGCCAATAGAGAAAGCATTTGTGTTACGTGAGCAGAGCATGGTATGACTGTTAGCACAGGGCCTCAGCTCTAAGACTCCCTGGGCCAGCCCTTGCCAACTAACTCCTTGTCTATGTGGAACTTACTTTCTACATTGATCAAAAACAGTAATGGCCCCTACTTTCTTAGTGACATTGTGAGCATTAAGCATGTTGTTCCTTGTAAACACTTAGAACAGGACATTGCTCATAGTATATCCTTGACCCCCCCCCCGTGTGTGTGTGTCTCTGCGTGTGTGTGTGTGTGTGTGTGTGTGTGTGCGCACACACGTGTGGTTGATAGAGGTCAACATTTGAGTGTCTTTGTCATTAAAATACACTTTGTGTTTTGAGCTCCTGGTATCCACCTATCTCTGCCTAACCAATACCAGCATTATAGACAGACACTGTAGCCCTTAGCTTTGTGTGAGATTAGACACACAATACTGTGCTTGGCTGTTTAACATGGTTGCAGGGGAGCCAGACTCAGGTTTTCATGATTGTATAACTAACATTTTATCAATGGAACTATCTTCCTAATCTCTCTTAATTTATTCTTAATAACTGTAAGTGTATTCCATATCCTTAGAAGACAGGAAAAACACAGCCTATGTTCAGTTTCTTTTTGTGCTTAGAAGATCTTAATGCATTAATTTTTCCTAGGAGGCTACATATGGCATGGCACATCTTTAATTCCGGCACTTGGGAGGCAGAAGCAAGCAGATCTCTGTGAGTTATGGGCCAGCCAGGGCTATGTAGTGAGAGCTTCCCCCATACCAACAACAGGGGATGGAAGATGACGGAGTACTATTTGTTTCTGATGGAAGGTCCTATACTTATAGAACAGACAGTGCCTGGGACAGGGGTTTCTCCAAAGGGTCATGGAAATGTAGGCTGTCATCATCAAAGCTATTAAAAAGATTGTAGAAATGTCCACTGAACCTTGGTTAATACTTCCTTTTCCTTCTTTTCCTCCAAAAGCAAGTGTTTTGTTCTTGAATGTAGTCCATTGGTTCCTACATTTGAGATAATTGCTTCAGGGAGTAGGTGTGGTATTATAAAAAAATTTTAATTTTCTTCCAGATTTCTTACATTGATGGGGAAAGCGTCCATACCTTAATTCAATTTGAAGTCCTATAATTAATTATTCTTTGGGGGCATGATTAACCAAACCAAACTGTTTAGCTCTTGTTTCCACTCTGGGCCCAAGTGAGCTCTGTTCTGTCCACGATTAAACTACAGTTAAGCTTTGATAGTGCTTCTTTATATTCGTTTTCTTTTTCCTTGCCTGTTGTTAGCCACCAGTCATACTTCCAATTCCAGAGTCTTGTGTTAGAGCTGCACACCTGTTTTTCCATAGCATTCAGATTTCTGAGGCAAGCGGCTTGCAAGCGGAAGGCATCAAAGGTCTGAGTATCATGCCCCATTTCAAAGCAAACAAGTTTGGCTTTTATTGTTGTACTGCTGAGAAAACCATCGATTATCAGACCTGCTGTAATTTCTCTCACAGCTCAGTTTTCCAATGTGTTAGCATTACTGTCGTCACTATGGCTAGTCACTCTCTAACAGTAGGAGTGGAAGGTAAGGGGTTGAACTCACAGGTAGATTGCCTGTCTAGCATGCGTGAGGCTACTGCTTTGTTCCACACCACTGGTTAAAAACTCGAAACCGACAAAAACTAACTGACCAACCAATCAACCAACCAAAAATGAAATGACAGATCTAGAGTCACAGTGATTAGGCAAATGTACTAGGGGGCAGCTTAATTTTGTCTCTAGAGAAAAGGTAACATTCTGCAGTCTGAGTGAGAAACAGTAACCCTACTTCAGTTATCCAGTTTTTCAGTTGATAGCATGAAGAGCTAGGGGGTGAAGAGATGATGGGTTAGTTAGTAAGGTGCCTGCTATGCAAGCATAAGGCTGAGTTCCCAGCCCCAGCACCCACAGAAAAAAGCTGGGGGCAGGGCACACATCTATAATTCTTCTACTGGAGGGAGCGAAGACAGGCAGATCTGGGGAGCTCATTGGCCAGACAGCCTAGTCAATAAGTACACCGTGGGCCCAGTGAGAGAACCTGTCTCATAAAATAAAAGCACTAGATACCCAATGTTTACCTCTCGCCTATGCACAGGCACAGACAGACAGACAGACACATGAATAGCTAACACGTGGTGCCAGTTAAAAGGGACCGATTGCATGCTTTCTTTGTCTCGTGGCTACCTTGTTTTCCTCCCTGGAGGAAGCCTTGGTTATCAGTTTATTTTATGTGGATTCTATATTACACATTGAGGCATGCATCCAAATTCATCTAAATGCCAGTGTGAATTCTTATCCTTCTTGACCTAGCACTGTGTCTTGGTGATTTTCCTTATTGATAAATACAAGCACGCCTCATTCTTGGAGAAAATTTCATCGTGGGACTTCATGGTCACAAGCTGTCTATTGCCACATATGTTCTTCTAATCTTTTGCTAATCTAAACAATACCATATCAGTTAATCTTGTACACGTGCCATTTTGCATATATGAAAGTATATTTGTAGTTTAAACCTTTCCCAGTGGAAATACTGTGTCAAAAGACATTGGTATTTAGATTTTTTTTTTTTGCTAGATAATTGCCACATTGCTTCCCACAGAATTTCTGGTGACTTATTTATATACCAATTTATGTTCTCATTGAAAAGTATGAGAGATGATCCTCTTCTGTACTCTTGCCAACATGCTATTGTCAATCTTTTGGTTGGTGCCTAGCTGATAAAAATAGCCCATTGTTATTAAAATTGTGTCTATCCTTGTCTAGACTGTCAACTTCTGGGGAGTTTTGTACTTGCACTTTCCCAAGTCCCCAGTTCTCTGAGCGAATACCAGCTGTGTGGTAATCACTGAGGTGCATGCTCTGCAAACAGAGCTAGTGTCCTGAGAGTGGCAGGCGCTAGTGTAAGGACATGTGTAAATATTATTGTAATACGGTACGTAGATGCTATACTTGTGCATGTGAGAAAGTAACAAGAACACTAGTGAGTCCTGCTTGGCACTGAGCACTGTTCAGACATTGTTGACTGCATTGCAGGGCCATCTACATTTCTCTTATGAGTGCAATTAAGCATCTTTTGATATGTTCGAGTCATTTGTTCCCTGCTCTGTGAGCTGTCCTTTACTATTTTGTTGGATTATTGATCTTTTTGCTACTGCTTTGTAGAAGGAGTTTTCTTTATGTAACAGGTAACATGCCCCTAGTTTTCCTTTTGCCTTAGTTGATGAACTTTCTGAGTTTGCTTTTGCTGTGTTTATAGTTTTCTGCCCTATTTTTTTTTGGTGGGGGGGGGCGGAATCTGGATTCTGTGTCAGACTGTCCAATTGCCTTTTCCCATCTGAGATTATAAAACTATTCTTTTCATGTTCTCCTTTAGCAGATCTAAGATGTGTTTTTAAGAATGAATAAGTTCATGGTCATAGTTGAAGGAAGAAAAAATTATCATTGCCAGGCGGTGGTGGTGCACACCTTTAATCCCAGCACTTGGGAGGCAGAGGCAGGTGGATAGGCCAGCCTGGTCTACAAGAGCTAGTTCCAGGACAGGCTCCAAAGCTACAGAGAAACTCTGTCTCGAAAAAAAAAAAAAAAAACAAAAAAAAGAAAAAAAAGTGAGACACTATGTGAAGTTTCTTCTTCGTTTTACCTTGTTATCACACTTAAGTAAAATCTGCATGTTGTGAAGGGCGACACGGAGGATGCTTCAGTGAATTCTAGTTACGTCTCAGTGGAAATGACATAGATCACATGTTTTCTCAGGTTTGGAGATGAACTTAGCCGTCTCCACCATCTGTGGATGGTTATTATACCCATAATACTATAGCTAATTGGCTATTAATTTGACAAGTATATATTAAGAACCTTTTGTAGCATCTCCAAACACCTGGTTGGTATTGATATTGTTTGATACAGTGGTAATCATCCTATATGTTTGGCAGGATTTGGACAAGCATAAAGATGCCAGCTGTCACAAAGGAAGTTATGTTGTACATCTTGGAACAACGGTATCTCTTCACCTCTTTGTCCAGTATCTAGCACTTTCTGTGCTTTTTTTCTGACGTCCATTCTCATCGTGCAGGTCAAGAGCTTCTTGTGCTCTTGTCATTTTCCTGCCAAGGTTAATTCTTGGGAGAGAATACTGTAAGGTCATGATGGCACAAATACCCTGTTTAAGATTGACGTAGTAACATGGCAGTAGCTGTCTTGCTAAATTGAAACTTCTTTGCTTGTTAGCATTAAGCTGAAAATGAAATTGGTACATTTATAATTACATGTCAAAGTCCTTTTCTGAGTGGCAGCATATTTTGTAAATATGAGAAAACCGTTTGAGTGGTATGAGACATCAACATGGTTTCATTATGTAATTTTTAGGGGAAATGTTGAAATGTTTCTAACAAATACCAAATACTAATGTTCCCACCATCCTGTCATATCAAAAACTCATATCTTGTTATATTTACTTATGTATGTGTGTCTAGGTACATAAGTATGTTAATATACATTTCTCTAATGAAACCTGTGCATTATTTTGTGGATTGATAAAATAAGTATTTTCTTTTAACTCTGCCCCCTGTCTAAATAAACAGACTCCCGTCCAGCTAAAGCTTCCCCTGTCCTATTTTACTCTGAGTCCTTGCTGTGTCTCCTCCGGTGTTGTGGGACAGCCAGAATTTTATGAGGAAGCCAGATGCTGGGAAAGCAGTCTCTGCATGTAAGGAACATAGTGGCAGGGCAGCTGCGCCGCGGACTTTGGTGTGGAGGAGAAAGAACCACGGGTTAAGGAGCAGGGTGCCATTGTTAGGATTCTCTATCCATTTACATTTCTCTTGGTCAGTGTGTTTGGTGTAATGGTTTGTTTTAGTGATTTCCTCCACTCTCCAAGCAGAGGGTATTTTTGAAAAGTGGGTTTCTATGAACTCGAGCAGTGTGTGTTGAGGGTGGTGCATGCAGCTGTGACCTCACTGCTATGCCTGACTCAAAGGGAAGCTTTTCCTTCAGGAAGAAATACACAGAATTGAAGGGAATGTGACCAGTGATGCCAGTTTCCCTCATTTTCTCTCAACTCTGAGCCTTGGGGACCCTGCCCAACCTATGCCAAAGAGAAGTCCCAGCACACACATTCTGGACCGATTAGAGGGATGCTGAGCTCCTGAGCGCCCCCTGGTGTCTATGGCACCATCTTGCTCTGTTTGCATTACTGGTGACCAGAGAAGGAAATGTTGCAAGCTAGGACAGCAGCTGGGGTGGAGAGTGAGGATCCAGTCAACCAATTGTGTAAATAAGATGAGACACGTCTTGGCTCACCCACTCAATATGCTGCATCTGGCTTAGTGTGACCATCCGTTAGCTTAATGTTCATCTCAGAAAGCTTTGCACTACCTGAGATGCGCATTAAAATATCCAAGTACTTACTTGTCATGTTTCTGGTCTTCGAAGACAAAATATTAGCACATTTAGAATTAAAGGTTATCTTCTTCTGGTTTGAGTGCTCATGTTGTTCTTTTTAATTGAAACAACCTAAAGTAAAGAGGCTTTAGAAGTGCAGTTTGATGAATTGTTTAGTATTCACATGCCCGTGTAGCTGTCACCCAGACCAAATGATAGCACCTTTTCATCCTCCCAACAGGCCGCACTTGCTCTTCATGGGAACCTCCCCAAAGGTGACCATTGTTTTAATGTCTCTCACCAGTAATTGGTTTTGCCTGCTGGTGGACTTTAATGAATTAGTACAGCATATAATCCTTTGCGTCTGGTTTCTTGCACTTGGCATTATTACCATGAGGTTTGTTTGTGATATTATGTATAAATTGTGTGTGTGTGTGTGTGTGTGTGCGCACGCGCACATGTAGTATCTACATTCATGTGTGTGAATGCACACATCTGTGCATGTGGATGGGGTACAGAGGAAGATGTTGAGTGTCCTGCTGTATTACTCTGTCTTATTCCCTTGAGGCAAGATCTTTCACGGAATCTGGAGCTAGGCTGGTGACCAACAAACCCCAGTAATTGTCCAGTTTCCTGCGCACCCTACCCCCACTCTTGGCTTCCAGGCTCATGTGGCCACACTGACTTTTTACTTTGGTGCTGGAGATTGGAACTCAGGTCCTCATGCTTGTACAGTAAGTATTCTTGCTCACCGGGCCATCTTCCTCATCCCGGTGAGTTTTTGAAAATAGCACTTAACTGTTTAATAATGATAGCAAATAATATTTTGCACAATAGTCCTCAATCCATTAATTTTCCTCTGAAGGTACCTCTGTGATGACACATTTAGCAATGGATATCTTTACTGATGACAAAAGGGCTGCTTAGAGATTTGAAGCATTGCACCCAAGGTCACACCCCTATTCAGTGATGCCAGGACTACTTCTAACTTTCTGGCTCAAAGAGTTCATTCTCTTTGCTTCCCATGAAGCCTGTGCCTTTCCCTCTCATAGATGGTAGAAAACTTAAGGAGAAAATGAAAAGGATGAGAAGGAGGAGAGTCACCTCAAAGTTGCCTTTGGTTGGTTCCGTATAGTATTTTGGTTGCAGACTAAACAAGTAGTTTATAAAGAGCCAAGCCAGTAGTAACCCTGAGCCCTGAGTGCTGTGTAATGGACGGGAGAGAAGAGGAGAGCCAACTAGGCAGCTGGCCACATCTAGGCAGTTCCACTTATTGGAAAGCAGACTATTCATTCTAATTTAGCACCCAGTTGCATACAGATTATGTGTTGGTTCAGCAAGGTTGCTTTCTGCAGGCCCCTAAATATGACACAGAAAAGATTCTTACTACATTAACATGGTTGGGGCTGTTTATCTTCTGAATTTGGGTCAGCTATTTTGGCTCTGCACAATCCAGTGCCTCTGGGGAGCAGTGCTAATGTGGGGAGTTCTTCATTTCCTTCTCTTGGGTAGCCCTCAGAGGCACAGCTCAAACATCCTTGCAGTATTGCTATCTTATTGATGTCCTTGGCTTTGCTGTGCATGTCATATTTCCATTGTTAAGGCACCAGGTTTGAGGTGAAGAGAATCTGGGCTTCTTTTGCCATCTAAGGTTTGCAGGATAGCCCCTGCCTCTTGTACTGTATTTAAGTGGTACTGTCATGGCTAATTTACACATGATGGCATGTGTGTATAAATCCCTACAAGCCTTTGTAGCTCACAGTTTCGCACCAGGATGCAGTCTCTACCTCTGAGATAGTAATACCTAGTATTTTAACAAGTGGCCTTAATTGTCACAAAACTGAGACTGAGGATGGGGGACTATGAATACCCAGTCTGGGGACAATCCAGAGTCCTGCATACTTGGCTCAGAACCTCGGAGAGCTCCAGGTGTGGCTGCTCCATCTGGCAGGCAGGCTTGGCTTTAGTGCCAAGTGCGTCCTCCTCCACAGGAAGGAGTGCTTTCACGTGCATGATAAAGGACTCCATAGATTTGAGCCTCGCTAATTTTGCTTTGTGGGTAGAGGTACAGCGAATCCTTTAAGCATTCAGAGAGGCTTTGGTCACCTCTGAAGCCTCAGGCAGAATGCTTCAAGTGCACTCCCTAAGTCATGGCACTGGCTCTTTGGGGGAGGCCAGAGGAGTCGGGGCAGATCTGGCCATGTCCCTGGGTGACTCTACTTCCTTATACTTTAGTGCTTTGGTCCACTCTTGCATCCTGACTGTGTCTCAGGAGGAGCAAATGGAAATCTATGTGAAAGTACTTTTCAAGTGTCAAGTAGTGTTGCTGGGCCCTTCATCATCTGTTTTCAGAGCATCCTGATAGGCACCTGTTATGTCCGAATTCCATGCAGGTATGGTATTGGCCAACTTGCATTTGCGTGGTAATTAGTGCCACAGGGACAGCATGCATGGCAGGTATTTCTAGCTAGAAACAGTCATGGAGACTGACAGCTTGCTGTGATTGGAAAGTTTTTGAGTGAAAAAGTTACACCTGTGGTCTTTTGGAAGTAACTATAGATTTCAGAAGAAGGATGACACATCAGACATTTATTTTAGGAATACCCTGGTGAGGTTGTAGAGACTAAACTGGGAGGGGAGAGACTGGAGGTCGATATTGTAATTGAGGCAGAGCTCAGAGCAGTGCAGCAGAGCGATGAGCCCTGAAGCTAGTTGGCTGGGGCGCCCATTCTGCTCATTTGTTCTCCTGGAGCAGTCTTCTGTGACTGAGGCTTGTACACA
The DNA here is from genome assembly GCA_004026605.1 of Ondatra zibethicus. NCBI lineage: Eukaryota > Metazoa > Chordata > Mammalia > Rodentia > Cricetidae > Ondatra > Ondatra zibethicus. The sequence continues at coordinate 12,409 of PVIU01013552.1, read as the reverse complement.
GCTAAGACACTGCTGCTAGGTAACACTCTTAGGGTGGGCTAGGTAACACTCTTAGGGTGGGCTAGGTAACACTCTTAGGGTGGGCTAGGTAACACTCTTAGGGTGGGCTAGGTAACACTCTTAGGGTGGGCTAGGTAACACTCTTAGGGTGGGCTAGGTAACACTCTTAGGGTGGGCTTTGGCACACTGTGCAGTCTTATCAGATCTGTCATTTTAACTTTCAGCAAACAACTGGTGGTGGCAGAACATCTACAGTACCATCTAAGAGTTAACACTACTCTCAAAGTCAGCAGCAGGAACTCTATGAGTATTAAATAACTCCCCATTTCCTGTCCCTACTCCTAGGTAACCTCTAACCTAGTTCCTGAATTTGCCTATTTTAGACCTCATAGAAGTGAAATCATGTATTTTTACTTTTGTGTCTGGTGTATTTCACTTAGCGTGTTTTCTGGGCCCATCTGTGTTGCATTGTGTATCAGAACTTCATTTTTTTTTTTTTTTTGGTTTTTCGAGACAGGGTTTCTCTGCAGCTTTGGAGCCTGTCCTGGAACTAGCTCTTGTAGACCAGGCTGGCCTCAAACTCACAACGATCCGCCTGCCTCTGCCTCCCAAGTGCTGGGATTAAAGGCATGCGCCACCACCGCCCAGAACTTCATTTTTTTAAGGCTGAGTACTAGTTCCTTTTATAGCTGCACAGCAGTCTGTTTATCCATTTATCTGTTCATGACCCTTGAGTTCTCCCTTATGTTAGCTGTTATAAATAATGTGGTAAACACTGGCATGTGCCTGTCTGTCTGCATCTCTGCTTTCAGTTCTTTTGAGCCTATCCCTAAGAGTAGAATTTCTAGGTCCCATGGTGTTGTTCTTTATTTAACTTTGAGGAACTGCTGCACTGTCTTCCACTATTTTACGTTTTCTTCAGCCATACAGAAGGGCTCCATTTGCTCCAAATCCTTATCCTTATCAGTTTATCAGTTCCTGTTCCCTCTTTCTCTCTCTCTCTCTTCCTCTCTCTCTCCCTCCTTCCTCCCTTTCCTCACCCCTCCTCTCTCCATCCCTCCCTACCCACTTCAAGTCAAGATATCTTAGTCATTTGAAGGGGTATCTCACTGTGGATCTGATTTCCATTTCCCTAATGACTAATGAGTGGGCATTTTGTCATAAGTTTATTGGCCACTTGTACTTTTCCTTTGGAGAAATGTCCAAGGCTTTTGTTTTTTTTTATCATTTTCAAGACAATAGAGGAAGAATAGAGAGAAACAGAGAGAGGAAGTGGTCAAGCCAGACTGAGAGACTGGTTAGGTAGGAGGCAAATGCTGACTTTTCCAGTCCGGGTAACTGGACAGATAATGGGGTGCCAAATAGGATAGCCCTCCTCCCTCACGAGATGAGGGGGTTGGAGGAAGGCACTGGCCTTCCACAGGCTGCACTGAGCCAAGGCATTGTTCATCTGAGGAGCTTGCAGAGTTCATTGCCTTGTCATGTACCCAGTTTTATTTTCCTGGCAAAAGTGAGTTTCTTCTACCTAAGAAACCACTTAAGAACTTTAGCCAAATGTGAACAGTCACGGAGGTGTGGGCATGACAAAGGAATGTGGTGTGTCTAGGCAAGCTTCTGGTGCTATCTCTCTGTTCTGCGTGCTTCTGGTAGGTTGCTCCTTTACAGCCAGCCTGCCCATACTATGCTGCCCTACAGCAATAGGACCTGCACACTGTTGCAAACCATAGCTTCTAAGGCATCTTCTACTGAGCATTTTAGCATCGCCACCTTCGTCCTCCTTTTCAGCTCATCTCAAATATGTGGCGTTGATGGTGAGTGGTCATGTCACCGCCATGGTCCACTGAATGTCTTGGGATCCCTCCCTGGCAAAGGTAGATGGCTGTTGTTAGCCACCATTAAGAGAAACAAGTGCATTGGTGGCTTCTTCTCTTGTCTTCAAGAGCCATAGTCGGCTGGCAGCCATCATGTGGCTTATGCAGACAGTGTTTGCAGATTGTCCCCTGATGCCATCTGCCTGTGAGGCTACAGGAAGCCCCAGAAACTGCTGTTGTAGCAGGTGTTGGGGCTGATGAGGTGGGTGTCCCTGTACACACACACACACACACACACGCACACACACACACACACACACGCAGCTCGGTGTGATATGCAGACATACCTCTGCTGGTGTGAGCTCAGGGATATCAGCTGAAACTCTCAGCCTAGTAAGGCCCCAGCCCAGTTGCTGGTTTCCGGTGAGGCCCTGGTTAAGGAGCAACAGAGAGCGAGACTGTTGTGAAGAAAGCTAGCGATTGGCTTAGGGGCGGAGGCAGTGTTTTGACAAGCATTTGTTGCTTTCTTTCCACCAAGGCCTTCTGACTCATTTTGTAGAGGGGACGAACCTCCATTTCTTACCCTGCTGTTTTCGAAGCATACAATGTCTTATCTGTGAGTCCTTCCTGCCATTCAAGGCTTCAGGCCTGGCTTCCTAAGTTGGTGTGATCATGGGCTCAGACAAGCATAGAAATGACTGCTGGCTTTGGAAGAATTCCTGTGTATAGACCTGTATTTGTGTGACCATTAGTATCATTTTTGGCTATTAATGATTTTACAAAGAATTATCTAAGTTATTAAAGCAATATAAAGTAATATTGAGCATTCCTTATCCAAAGTGCTTGAACCATTTCAGTTTTGGGATTGGAGGGGAGGTCTTTGCATTTGCCTAATAAGATATCTTACAGTGAAATTTCAAAACTAAAGACACAGTTAACTTGTTTCACATGTACACATAGGCTGAGAGTCATTTTACGTGCCATTTTCAGTGCGCCTCTGCTTCCTCTGTAATCTATTCCACGGGCTCAGGCGTGGATATTTTCACTCGTAAAATGCTCTAAAGGTTTTGCTTTTGGAGAAGTTCATGTTTTACGTTAGGAGCTTTAAGCCTGTGACTAAATCATGCACTGGGTTTAAAAGATTCAGCTCTCTCTCTCTTTCTCTCTGTGTGTGTGTGTGTGTGTGTGTGTGTATGTGTGTATGCATGTATGCACATGTGAAATGTGGAGGCCAGAAGAGGATGCTGGTATTCTGCTCTATTGTTCTGTCTTAATCCTTTGATATAGGGTGGTGGTTCTCAACCTGTGGGCCATAACCCGTTTGGGAGGTCACATATCAAATACCCCGAATATACAATGTCCTGCTTATCAATATTTATATTATGATTCATAACAACAAAATTACTGTTATGAAGTAACAATGAAATGATGTTATGGTTGTAGGTTATCACAACATGAGGAACTGTATGAAAGGATCGCAGCATCAGGAAGGTTGAGAACCACTGATATAGGATCTCTCATCCAACCCGGTACTAGGCTGGTGGCCAGTAAGCCCCAGCAATTGTCCTGTCTCTGCCCCAACGCCCTGACATTGCTGGAGTTACCGGTACACATGCAATTACAGCAGGCTTTGTACATGGGTGCTGGGGAGTCTAGGTCAGGTTCTCATGTTTGCACAGAAAGCACTCTTACTCATTGAGCCATTGCCTCAACCCCAAGACCCAGATCTTTAAAATGGCACTGACTGATTGATTATATGGAGGTCAGAGGATAGCTTTCTAGAATTGCTTCTCTCCTTTCACCGTCTTGGCCCCAGGAATTGAATTCAGGTCATTTAGCAAATTCCTTCATCCACTGAACCATCTTGCTGCCCCCAAGAACCAGATCTTAAATGAGTTTGGGTAGATGAAGAGCGGCAAACATTTTCTATAACAGGTTGGACATTTCAGGCTTCCTTTCTGTCACATCTCCTCAGCTCTGGAATTGGAGCGGCATACCACTAGCCATACACATGAATGTACTTTGTGCTCTAATGAAATTTTATTTACAAACTAGCATGATGGGCTGGAGTTTGCTGACCTAAAATGATAGTCATTATTTTTGCCTGTCATTTAGCTCTTATCCTTTTTTTCCTTTTTTTGGTCAAGAATTATAAATCTAGAGGAACTTGAGAACTACAAATGAATTTAAATCATCTTTTGAGTTTAGTATAATTATGAGCATAGTGGTGATTCACAGATGTAGTTTTTCTAAACCTTTGTTGAGAAGAATAGAAATCAAGGCTTTTGAAGTGGGGCATATGCTTGGCTGGGGCTTGTCACAGTGGAAAATGTAAAAGAAACCATAATTTCGAGTTATATGATGGTACTTACATTTCCGCCATTCTCTTGATGTTCACGTGGAATGGCCCCAGTCATAGAAGGTTACCTGCCTATGCTGGGCATTGTTCCACTTTATAGGACTGAGTGTTTCTTTAACAAACATAAGAAGTAAACTACACAAATTCAGACAATGGTTTTTATTGTGTTGTGCTTATGTGGCATTATTATGGTTCATTTCCAGAGGAATGAAGAGGCACTCCAAAACTCCAAACTATAAATACTTCCTTCCCTTTCTATGTCCTCACAGGAAATAAAGAAAGATATGAAGAAAGACCCTCTCTCCAATAAAGCTCCAGAGAAGCCCATGCTCGATGTAGCCAGTGGAAATGCTTTGCTGTCTTCTGAAACCATTTTAAGAACCAATAAGCGAGGTATGGCAAAGAGGGGGAGGGAACCTTTCTCCCTGCACATGGGTACATCTGGAGACCCTTGTATGCATGATGTCAAATTGAACATTGCTGAAAAGTCGAGGAGTTTGTTTTTCTGGTTTTTGGTATAAATTTTGTACACACACACACACACACACACACACACACACACACCTAGTAACTCTGTAGTAAAAAGAACTAATAAAATGTTTTCAGAGGAAAGTTGAGTAGTGATTTAACAGTGGGTTTAGTTTCGACTTTCATGCCTATTTGTGTGACTGAAAGGTGAATGTAGAGAACAGTAAGGTTCAGGCTGGCCTGAGAGTGCCTGCCCACACTCTCCTTTGAATGAAAATAAAATCTATTGACATCTGCCTCTCTAAGTGCCTGGCTCCCCAGTGCAAACCCTGCCTCACTGTGTTTATAGGGAAGACCATTCAAAGGTATAGCAGTACATCATCTAGCCCAGAAACCTTCCACAATCACAGTCTTGTTTGCCTTCTTTTGAGACCTAAGTCACTTTAGGTCTGAGCTTATTAAAACTGCTTCATTCAACGTCTTCCCTGGCCAGAACTGCTTTTTGAATGATGTAAAGATTCCAGAGAGGACCCTACTCAGTGCTGAACTGTGGGCACACTCAGTACTGTTAGCACTTCCTGACCTTGGGTCAGCCAGGGCCCACAGTGGGCTGAGCATGCCCATACGAAGTCAGACTTCAGCTGCCCTCTTTTCCTGAGCTTATTATGTCCTTAAAAGGGAATTGAGAGCTGTTCAAAATCAGCAGGAAGAAATGTATTAGCAAAGGGTTCCATTAACAAGGGAAAAAAAGAGGCAAGTTTACATAACCACAGAGAAGAACAGCTAATCTTTCATAAAATTTAGACAGCATGAGAATTTGTCCAATAAACTGCCCATTGATCCTAGTTCTGGTAACATTGGCTTTGTGTCTGTCTTCCTTCCTGCCTCTTCTCCTGCCCCTTCCAGCTGCTCTGGGTTCTATTTCCTATTTTGAATTATTCACATGAAATATTGGCTAGTGGCCCAAGTTGGTTAGCAGCTATAGGATGTTCTTTTCCTTCTTCTTCTTTGAAATCTCATTGTATCAAAATTGGGGATTTCCCATTTTAAGAATTTAGCTTATGTTACTGTAAAACTAATCTTCGCTAAGTGCTTCCTGAATTCTTTTAGAAAATTATCTTTGGAGACAGAGTCCCACATACTTCAGATTGGCTAGTCTCGAACATTGACTCCTCTTGCCTCACACTCCCAAGTGCCGGCATGACACGGTGTCTGGCCTAAGCTGACGTGCTCAGCTCTCCATTCTTGCATAGAGATTCCCCAAGTCCAGGGAAGACTTGGACTTCGGAGTTAAGTCCACTGGAGCCCAGTGAGTCCTTCTTTCTGGCTTCTGGGAGCTGTCCCCTTCATATGGCTTGTCTCACATCAGGGGTTCCAGCCATTCCATACACAGTGACCACGAGCAAGCAAGGTCTCTCTGGTCAGCCCTGCTATTTTATAAAGTCAATAAGAGACTTAATTAATTTCAGAAGAGAAGGAATTAATTAAGGCAAGGAATGAAGGTAATTATGTGCATGGCTTCAATGAAATTACCTGAGAACTTTAAGTCAACTAAAGAATAGAACTTTCCAGATAATTGTTTCTTTAGACCTGAAACTCCGGCCTTGAATTTCTTTTTCACTAGAAAAATGAATTCCAAGGGGTAGTTTACTGGGCTGTTTTAAGTCTTCTACCTTAGGCCCTCAGCCAGATTAAGACCAGGCTTTTGTAGTTGGAGTTTTTACATGCTAAATGCCAGGAACTAAGAGACTTGAACAGGCAAAGGCGCCCTGTAACTGTGAAGCCCATAACAGCCCATTTCCATTCTGTTCCAGGCTTCACAGTGACCTACTGGGTCACCTGGGCCAAACATCAGTTCCCAACTGAAGGGAAGCATTGTGCACCAGGATGGCTGCTGCTTGGGCCTCCCCCACCCCATTGAGACTAACACTATTTTGCCCCTCCTTATAATAATCAGTGCGTGTGGTGGAGACTGATTGGCCTTGTCAGGCCAGATAAATAGTTCATTGTACTGATCTCAAAAGCTACATTTCTTTCCCACCCAAAATCAATGAAAAAAAAAAAACACCACCCTTCCCCCTTAAAACAAAGATCAGAAACTAAATCTGTGGGAGGTCATTCTAGTTCCTCCCAAACACTTCTGTAGTTTCCGAGTTATTGAAGCTCACCCCTCCCCTCTTGTTTCCTCCAAGTTTTCCCTTAAGACCTTTAGGATGGTTTTGGCCTGTCGGTATCTTTATAGCTATGACTAAGGGAGGAACTTGCTTTTAGGGTTTCAAAGTCTATTTTGATTTCCTAATGTGGGATCTTTCTTCAGGTATATGAATCGAACTTGTAATCCCACCTCGAACCCTGTGAGAATTTAGCAGAACACACAAATTCCCATCAACTTAGTCAAAGATGGGAGGGCTCTTTTCTTTCTATGTGGGCCTTGTCATTTGATTCAGGCCTGGAATTGGTTTAATGAAGAAAGAGTCCATTCTATTCTGGCTGGGACTCTGAACTTGAGCCATTGTCACTGGGGCCTGAGCTTAAGACAGTCTCCCCACTTATACCCAGCTGTTACTGCAGTCTGTGACCTACCTCACTTCGTGGCAATGGCAGACTGGCAGGTTTTAGTACCTGGCCATCTGAAATAAGCCTGTCTTTCCCTGAATAAGGGCAGAAGGACTTGGGGTCTGAAGGAAGTTCTTCATAACCCCAAGAACAGGGCAGGAGCACAGAACATGAATGTTAGGACATGGTTAGCATCAGTGTGACATTCAGAGTTTCTAAGGAGGGACAGGAATGACTACTCGGGTCTATTGTTTGAGAAGAAGAAAGGTTCAGCTGAAGTTCCAGGAGAAAGCCAACCACCCCAGCTAGCTTGAGAGCCTTCGCCTGCCCATTTGGGGCATGACAGTGTCAGGAAGGTACACCTACCCCTGGTCACAGAGACAGAACTTTTGGCTCAGACAAAACCACTTGAAACTGACTTCTTATTTTGTAATTTCTTTTCTGTTAAATCCATACCCAAGAATCATGGACCCTCCTAAATTGGAACATGAATGAGTAAAGGGAATTGTTTTTTAAAAATGTTCAGAAACAAGAGTTGAGAAGCAGAATTGAATAAAATGGAAGTTTGAACAGTTACTAGCAAATATGTTCTTAAAGATGAACAGTTGGTTTTGCCCATCTGAATGCTCTTTTCTACTTCAATTCAAAACAAAATAAAAATCAATTTGTTTCATCTGTAGAAGGGATTCCTATTTAGCTCTGTCCATGTGACGGATGGTATATGTATGCTATGGTCCATTCTTCACTAGCCCGGGTAAAGACCCAGTTTTATGCCAGGGTTCTGGCTTCCATCGTTAGCATGCCAGGTAGGAAAACCGCCTCAGAATCCCTGCCTCCTGCTGCTTGTGATTGGACATTGTTCCTTTTTTACTTTTTGGTGAGCACCAGTGAACACTCTATAGCATTATAGCATGTGTTTATTGCATACCGACTATGCACCCGGTCCAGTGCCTGTTGTTGCTGCTGCTGCAAAGCCTGGAAAACCAGCGGGCTGCCCTGCCTGTGGGTCCCCCAGGCTGTGTGCCACATGGAAACTGTTGAGAAAGTCCTGTCCTTTCCCTCCATCTTTTTTTTTTAAGAACAAGGTGTGGGTATATCTCTTATTTACTTTTGTCATTCTGAATGTGAAGCCACTTGGTGGGTTTCTGGTTGGCTTTATGTGTCCTTGTTTCTATTTCCAGTTTATCATGAATTCAGTGTTTGGTAAGTGTCTATTGTATTTTGTGCATCTCTTATTCTTTGCTATTACTACTGTTACTGTTATGCTATCCTGATACAAACTGTATTTTATAATCATCTTTTTAAGCCGCTCTGCTACTTTGGCATCTGCCTTCTGAAAGATACACTGCTTCTTCTCATCTTTATTTAAGGTGATGCTTTTGCACTTCAGTGCCCCTTCCAGAGAGAAGTGCTGAACGAGCTGACAGTTTTAAAGATGTTACTGGTAACAGGTCTAGCTCTGATGCTGTGAGGTGAGAGCATCTGTCTCACGCAAGATTCTGGTTAGGATGGGGCCAGTGTTGCTCCCTGAACTGGTACGTGGGTCTGACTTTATAGAACATTGCTCTGTGGGTTCTGTTCTGATACATTTAATCTTCCTGCCAGATTGCACTCAAAAGCCTTCCTTAATGGAAGGACCAATAAACGCTCTGCCTCTGGTGACACACTGTTGCTTTAGAAATCAGCATGGAAACCTTCGGAATCCATTTGCATATGGATGGGTGGTGCTTGCATGCCCTTCACGTTAATGTGGGCCTCATATTTGCCACACAGAAGTGCTCTCCATTTGTGACTACTACCTGGAGCTCACCAGCAAATTGAGCTAATTAATGTGTATCCTTCTTTCCCATGTATCAGCAGTGGTCATTCCAGTCCCTAAACAGATATGGTCAAGTGACCACTCTCCCCTGTCACCTTTTCCTGAAAAGGAAATGTATTTTTTTTTAAAGTTCTATTTCTTTATCATTTATCTTGGTTGCCTGGAATAATACACCAAGGTATTCATTGGACTGATTCATGAGGATTTGGGTGAGGGTTAGTGTATGTGCATATGTGTTAAGTATGCACACACTGGCATGGAGGGCACACCGTGGCTCAGAGGCTCAGTAGCATGGAGGAATATTCTTTGACGCAGGTTTGAGTCAAATTCAGCAGAGATCCCTTTGTCTTAGCCTCCTGAGAGCTTGGATCGCAAGCATGCACCATCATGCCTGACTGGCGGCATAGATCTTGACGGTCTTGGGTTCTTTATTGGAAATTATCTGCAAGCAAAGGATACAAAAAGTGCATCTCCAATAAAGAAAATGTCAATTTGGGGATTTAGCTCAGTGGTAGAGTGCTTAAAGCTGGATTCTGTCCTCAGCTTTGGGAAACAGCGAAACAAAACAGAAGCAGACAGAGTAAGTAATTTGGCTCCTGTGATGTGTTATTATGGTCTATGCAGAACCTGGGGCTTTGCTGGTAGAAACGAGCCTTTTTCCTCTCAAATACGAATTTCCCTGTGGCTAACTAGGTATCTGAAAATGTAGCATTTTGGGTCAGACTGCCCTTGGAGTATTTCAATCTGCTGTTGATTTTCCCTGGAGAGCTTGCTTCTATGGACTGATAGAAGTGTCAACAGCAGGCATAAGTATCGTGTGGAAGATATTGGTTATCGCCAGAACTGATCTTCCCAGGTGAAGGGAGAGCTTGGAAGTGAGGGAGTAGGAAAGAGTCACTTCAGAATATGCACATCTGCGTATGTATCTGTGTATGCATTTGCAGTTTTCCCTAGAGGCCTCCATTCTGATACCTTTTAACTACTGGCCCTGGCCGTCTTTCTGGGATGCTTTTATGGGAGCCTGGGTTAGGTTAATGGTAGAGAATGTGTTGCCCTTGCTCATTTATTATAGCTTAGGGGTACAGCTGGGGAAACGGGTAGGGAGAAGCTCTGTGGAAGGTTGTTGCTATTACACATCTTCTATGCTTTTTTTTCTGTGCAAGTCAATGACAAAACGTTATTTTGAATTTTTCTTCTATTATATGTTCCCCTTTAGCCCCTGTGTCCTGTCCCCAATGCATTAACACTCCATAGAGTGACAATATCCCACCACACTCATACTGGCTGTCCACCCAAGGCAGTCCCTAGAAAATATTTGTTGTGGGTTTGAAGTCGTGGCGCCACCTGGTGGCTTTTCTAGGAAACTTCTCATCTTACTCACCTTTGGTTTCCTTGACTCTGTTCTCATTTTTTCCACCTCAGACCCACAGCTTCTCACAGTCTGCAAACATTCCCTTCAAACCCCTGCTTTCCTGTCTAAAATTTGATAATTGAACTCATAGAATCTGGTTCATGATTCTTGTTCTACCTGTGATACCCCCACTAACAAGGATTTTTTTCTATTAAGAATTATATATATCCAGGTAGTGGTGGCACACCCCTTTAATCCCCGTACTTGGGAAGCAGAGAAAGGTGGATCTCTGAGTTTGAGGCCAGTATGGTCTACAGAGTGTCAAATATATATATATATATATATATATATATATATATATATATATATATGTATTTATACACATATATGACAGCTTTATCCATGTATATACTGATCAGGATTCTTGATAAATTTTGTTTTGAAACAAGGTCTCAAATTGTGTTTCAAGCTGGCCTAGAATTCACTGTGTGGCTCAGGCAGGATTCGAATTTATGACAGTCCTCCCCCCTCAACCTCCCAAGGGCTGACATTACAGGCATGAGCCTTCGCACCCAACTCTTGTTGATAACTATTCAAAAACACAGACACCTATTGGCATGAGTTTAGGTGTAGATATTAATTTGGACAAAGCAAAGAATCATGCTGAAATCCCTGTAGGTGAACCAAAGTCTCTTCCTCATAGCTCCAAGTACTCTTAATTACTTCTTCACATCTTGTTGAACCTGTGTTTCCTCCAAGGAGCAATATTTTTTATTGCTCGCGTTGCTTTCAGTTGCCAGCAGGTGATGAACGTGTAAGGCCAGCTGTCTCTGCCGACTCGTGGTGTTGGTGGGTTGTGTGTGCAGCCTCTTCTTGCCTGCTTTGGATCTTCCTAACGGGGGATGTTACTGACCATGATTATTTTGATAAGTCAAAATGTCTGCTATTAAATCTCATGATTTCTTTTTTTAGTTTTGTTGATAAAATTGCTGATGTGCCATATTTCAGCTGTGCCTGTGGATTAGTCTGAGAACTTAATCACCAGTTATAACACCTCCTGTGGGAGAATGCATTTAGAGTTCTCAACTGTCTTAGTTTGGGGCTTCTATTACTGTGAAGAGACACCACGGCCAAGGCAGATAATATAACATTTCATTGACTTCATAGTTCACAGTTCCATTGCGCTCCGAGGATAGGCCTGGTTTATACAATATTGTATCGTTGTATAGGGTTCTTAGTTTCCTTAGTTTTCCTAGACCTGAGTATTCATGTTATCTGAATAAGCTGTGTTATGGCTAGAAATATGGTTCAGTCAGTGAACTTCTTGCCATAGAAGTATGAGGACCAGACTGTGGATTCCTAGCACCCACGTTACAGCGGGGCATTGTGGTACATGCCTGTAATTCCAGTGCTGGAGACAGAGGGGCTTCCTGGCCAGTCAGTCTAGCTGAATCAGGGAGCTCCATGTTCCATGAGAGATACTGTCTCAAAAGCAAGGTAGAGCTGAATGTGGTAGCACCTGCCTTTAATCCTAGGACTTCTGGGGCAGAGGCAGGTGAATTTGTATTAGTTTGAGGTTCACTTGGTTTACATAGTGAGTTCCAGGCCAGCCAGGAGTTCCAGACCAGCTAGTTAAGACCCTGTCTGAAACAAACAAACAAACAAGGTGGAGAGGTGACACAGGATAATACTTGACCTTGACCTATAGCCTCCATATACATATGCACACATGTGCCCCTGCATGCAAACACACACAGACAGACAGACAGACAGACAGAGAGAGAGAGCGAGAGAGCGAGAGAGAGCGCGAGAGAGCGCTAGCTAGAACAGCTGTGTTATAAAAAGTAGTTCTGTTGAGTATTTATTTCCATCTGCTAGGGAGACAACCTTGCATCAAGTATGGCATGTTCAGAGAGAAACCAGGATGGCATTTCCAATATGTGTTGTGTAGAGTTTCAACCCTAGGAAATGCTTCACAGGAGAGGCATGAGATGAGATAGATGTACAAAGAGGGGGAGGAAATTACCACTCTGACTGTAGTTCAG
>PVIU01013551.1:0-55437 GCA_004026605.1 Ondatra zibethicus | reverse complement strand
TAGGTGGTGTGATGGTACAGATGGTGTGATGGTACAGGTGGTGTGACGGTGCAGGTGGTGTGACGGTGCAGGTGGTGTGACGGTGCAGGTGGTGTGATGGTGCAGGTGGTATGATGGTGCAGGCGGTGTGACTGTGCAGGCGGTGTGACGGTGCAGATGGTGTGACGATGCAGGTGGTGTGATGGTTTAGGTGGTGTGATGGTACAGGTGGTATGATGATGCAGGTGGTGTGATGGTGCAGGTGGTGTGATGGTTTAGGTGGTGTGATGGTACAGGTGGTGTGATGGTACAGGTGGTGTGATGGTACAGGTGGTGTGACGATGCAGGTGGTATGATGGTACAGGTGGTGTGATGGTGCAGGTGGTATGACAATGCAGGTGGTGTGATGGTACAGGTGGTATGACAATGCAGGTGGTGTGATGGTGCAGGTGGTGTGATGTGCAGGTGGTGTGATGTGCAGGTGGTGTGAAGATGTAGGTGATGACAGGATGCAGGGTGGTGTGAGGATGCAGGTGATGAGATGATGTAGGTGAGGAGATGATGCAGGTGATGAGATGATGTAGGTGAGGAGATGATGCAGGTGAGGAGATGATACAGGTGATGAGATCATGCAGGTGAGGAGATGATGCAGGGTGGTATGAGGATGCCGGGTGTTGTGATGATGCAGGTAGTGTCATGAGGCAGCCAGTGAGAACAGGCAGATACCATGAGGCTACAGATTGACATGATGCATTCACACAAGGATCTCAGCACATGGTAAGGTGGTATTTTTATAAGCAACTCTAGAAACAGAACTTTATGAACATGATTTTGTAGAAAAGAAAAACGAATGTTGGAGAAGTTTCACAGCCTTCATGCTGCAACAAGGGGTTCAAATTCAAACTCTTCTTTTGAAGCCACCCAGCAACCACCCCCACAAGCTCCTGAGGATGTGAGTAGGTGTGACAGGCTCCATGCTGTATGTCATGTCCTTCTTCCATGCCTTAATTAAAGCTGTGCATGTTATTTTTTTCCCTCACTTTTAAACTCAAGGGTCATTCATAGCTTGTTGACAATAGAAATCCAACAGTTTTCCCCCTAAAATAAACAATAATTAGCCAAACTAACATTTAGTTTGATAAACTTAATTTGCAGAAAGCCTGCATCTTACATTAACCCAGGATTATTCACTCAGTTTCTTGAGAAATCCATGAGGTGTGGGGCTCCACAAGAGACCTGTGTAGAGTTATACGTGAGCTAACCTGGTCTCTTCTGCCTGGTGACCATGCCCCGTGCAGCTTCTGCTTTGTTCTCAGCTTCCAGGCTTAGAAAAAAATTATAAAACTTTAAAGTATAGGCTTCTTCTTTTGCAGGCAGAAAATATTAATTTACCCGTATGTAACAGCACAGGTTAATCTACCACCCTACTCTCTGGTTTCAGAGCCTCTGCACTGTTGGCATTTCTTTCTCACTGGACCAGCAGCCTACAGACACCAACGAGTGCCGGGTGCAGAACTGAGACCCTAGGTTGCACCTGTAGGTCAAGGAGGAGCACCCACTTGAACTGTCCACTAAGGTGGCTTCCCTCCCCAGTCCTTTCTGTCCCTTATTTCATAGGAGGATATAGGCCAGCAGACCTCTGATACAGGCTGTCATTTAGGATTCAGCTCTTTCCATGTTATGGGCTTCCAGGGCCTCTGCAGCCAGGCATCACTGGGAGAGAAGAGAGGCGTCTGGGGTTCCTGAGTCTCGAAAGCATGCATCTAACTGAGCAGAGCTCACATTTTCAAGTGTGACTGACAATATGAGTCCAGCTCTACATGGAGGAAAGTTGGGCCTCATTGCATCTGGGCCATGGCTTCCTCAAAAGGTCGATGGGGTAATGGAGCCTTTATGACGCTTGCTGTCTTTCAGGAGGCTATGTCAGAATTGGGGGCTTGTCTGTGACACGCCCTTTCATATGCGGTCATATGAAACCACAAAGGCTGTTCACTCTTCCTTTCAGATGCCAGCAGGAGCGAAGGAGGCCATATAGAACATACATGCACAAGTTCACATGTGCTCACAAGTTCACATGAGCTCACAAGTTCTGCAGGAATGGCTGAGGCCATCTGGCATGTGCCCTTTCTCATGAGCATAGACAGCAAGGAAGAAGGCCAGGCATTTTCAAATGCTTCGGTGTTTATTATGCAGATGTTCCAAATCTGTTTAACTGTGTCCCTTTACATGTGGGGCAGAATGGACTGAGTCACAGCTATGACCCGTGAATACATAACTCAGACCAGGCCTCCTGGGGGACTGGGGAAGACAGATAGCATGTGGAGAGCTGGGTACCACTGCAGGTGGGGTATGATATTGACTAGAACTTGGCCCGTGACTCAGCCCCAGCATAGCAGCTTTTTCTCTCAAGCCTCAGCTCTTCTGCATGTGCCCCACCCACTCATGACTCTGCAGGACTAAGCCCAGTGTCTCTTGGCTCGTACTTGCTCACATTTTCTCCTCATTCCATTTCACAAAGTCCTGGCCTGGCCAAGTCATCAGGGATCACTGGGGATGATGAAGGAGGGGGAAGAATGTGCCTGGATCAATCTGGAGCTGCTATAGACTAGAGAGAAACATGGTGTCAGCTGAGCCTCACCACTTCCGTGGTCATGACGGTGTCCTGTGCTCTCTCACTGTCAGAGTGAGACAGGAAACTCGGGATGCCATTGAGAGAGTTTAGCCTCGGAGCACAAGGGGCAGAGGCAGGAGTAGAGTCAAGTGGCCACAGGACAGAGTATGCCCCAACAGGCCCAGGAGGTCCCTGGGAGATCCTCTGTGGGGGCTTCACCTCTGAATCAGACAAGGAGAACCAGCTATGGTTGAGGACTCCACAGAGCAAGAAGCCCAGACATTCCTGCTGAACGTGGCACTCATGGAGCCATGCAACTAAAATAGCCTGATGGGAGCCCTTGGAAGGCCAGATGTGGTACCTATGGCATGAACTCTCTGGATGTTTCTTTGAATATCCCAGGAAGAGGCTGGGCCTGGGCCCTGATCCCCGTCAGGGACATAAAGAGGGACAAACTGCAGGGTATAGGGCCCTCCCTCAGGAACCCCAAGTTTTTTCCACTTAGAGTTAGACTCAGCTTCTGTCTCAGGCTGGTTCCACATAGCTCCTGAGGGGCCCCTGTTCTGTTCCCCAGGGTAATGATCAACATCATTTGCCAGTTACCTTGGTACTTGCTGTGGGACACCAGGCTGAGTCTCTGACCTCCTGTTTGCCGGGCTTCCCCGATGCCACAGAGCTTCTGCTTCCATATGGCTGGGCCAGAAACACCTGCGGCATTAGACTCTGAGTTCACCGCACACACACCCACACAGTGCAAGGCAGCTCATCCCAGGCTAGGTAGGGATCAAATTGTCTAGATACATTCACGTAACACTCAGCCCCTTTGCCCCTTGCTTTTTATGTAAATATTTTCCCAATATAATTTCCAAGTTTAGGCAAAAGAGAAAGCATTATTGGAAACTTCCTAGGCTTAGGTGAAACCATTTGCAAGAAAGGGTGTGCTAGGAGGTAATGTTCCAACCATTATTACTAGTTGGGTTTAAATTGCATATAAATTAAGATCCTGAAATGGGGATAAATGTAGCATAACAAGTTGTAAGTTTTATTCTCTGTAACTGTACAGAAAATACTTTAATTTAAAATTTTCCATAGTTAAATCTTGCTTTTAAGGCATTATTTCAGAAATGAACACATCATCATTTCTTTCTCTTTCTTCTTTAAATATTTTTTTCAACACCTCAAAAACGTCCACGTATGTTGTGCTCAATTTGGCAGCACATATGTACATTTAACAACACACATGCACTCAACATTTCCATGTAGGACTTTTCAGACTTTTGTAGATCATCTCTTCCTCTCCTAGACTTTGAGACACGTGACATTGGCTATAAGAACTGAAGTCATCTGACATTTATTGTGGTCCTGGCAGCCATGAAGAGGATTTCCAGGGATCACAGTTGAGTGGGAAAGGTAAGACTGATGCCTAACCCTGAGTCCTAATGAGCTAACCCAGACCTACGATGAGCAGACACCCTAATGTGCAGCTCTGGATTCCCTGTGAGCAGACCCTTCATAGAACCCTAAAATGCTGTCCGGGATTCCCTGTGAGTGTGCACTCCACAGAACCCTGGTATCCCACCCCAAGTCCCCTATGAGTGTACACTCCACAGAACCCTGGCATCCTACCCCAAGTCCCCTATGAGTGTACACTACACAGAACCCTGGCATCCCACCCCGGGTCCCCTATGAGTGTACACTACACAGAACCCTGGCATCCCACCCCGGGTCCCCTATGAGTGTACATTCCACAGAATCCTGGCGTCCCACCACAAGTCCCCTATGAGTGTACACTACACAGAACCCTAGCATCCCACCCTTATGAGTGTACATTACACAGAACCCTGGCATCCCACCCCAAGTCCCCTTTGAGTATATACAACACAGAACCCTGGCATCTCACCCCAAGTCTCCTATGAGTGTACACTACACAGAACCCTGGCATCCCACACTGGGTCCCCTATAAGTATATACTACACAGAACCCTGGCATCCCATCCCAAGTCTCCTATGAGTGTACACTACACAGAACCCTGGCATCTCATCCCAAGTCTCCTATGAGTGTACACTACACAGAACCCTGGCATCTCATCCCAAGTCTCCTATGAGTGTACACTACACAGAACCCTGGCATCCCACCCTGGGTCACCTATGAGTATATACTACATAGAACCCTGGCATCCCACCCTGGGTCCCCTATGAGTATATACAACACAGAACCCTGGCATCCCACCCCAAGTCCCCTGTGAGTATATACTACACACAACCCTGGCATCCCACACTGGGTCCCCTATGAGTATATACTGCACAGATGCCTGCCATCCCACACTGGGTCCCCTATGAGTATACAGTGTACATAATCCTGAACCCTGATTCTGAGAAAGTGCTTCCTTGCAGCATCACACCAAGAATGAGGCAAAACCACTTCTGGGATCATGCCTAGGCATAGCAAAGCCAGGTCCACAGTGAGGCAGGTGCCACTCCCCAGGCGCATGCGAGGACCAGAAGCTCTGACATGGTGCCTTCCGCCTGCTTCCCACCAGAGACCCCTGTCTTGACAAACACCCATGCAGAGCAAGCCCCAAGCCCCCAGTGGATCTTTGTCTTAAAGTTCCTATTGATGACCACGACAAAAAGCAACATGGGGAGGAATGGGTTTATTACATCTTATAGCATACAGTCCATCATCTAGAGAAGTCAGGGCAAGAACTCAAGGGTGGAACTGATGCAGAGGCCAGGGAAGAGTGCTGATTACTGGTTTACACACTTAAACTTGCTCATCATGCTTTCTGATGACACCAATGACCACCTGTCCAAGGGTGGCACCACCTATCCAAGGGTGGTACCACCTGTCCAAGAATGGCAGCTCCTATGGTGAACTGGGCCCAATCATCAGCCATCAATCAAGAAAATGCAACACAAGCTTTTGGGGTCATTTTCTCATGACGTTTCCTCTTCCAAAATGACTACAACTTGTGTCAAGTTGACATAAAACAAGCCAGCACAGATTTGGCATCTATACTCCTACCTCCCTACCGCAAACCTGTCTCAGATCCCTGTCCTGAGTCTGTCTCTTAAATGTGAAATTCACTGTATCCCAGAATTTTCTCGGGTGCATGCTGGGTGCGTATGGGAAGAGAGGAATCTTCTACACCCTGAGTTGGGACCTGACTTCAGGGCTGGTGGCAGCTGATAAGCAAGAGCATGCACAGGGCCCGTGAGGACCTGAAAACTCAGCAGCCGTGCATGGGGAGGATGCAGCAGCCTTTATGGGACCATCTGCCCAGACCACGAACCATGTCTTATTCCTAAATAACCCAAAAGAAACTGGATCCCACCCCAGATGACTTCAATGGAGTTCTCTCTTCTGCTCAGTGTCTTCAGCTTCTACCTTCATAGGGAGGTATCAGAAGGAGGTTTCTGAAGTACACGCTTTCCTGTTTAGCCATCCCTGGGTGGGCACACCCAATGCCCAACAGCAAGCCAGGCTGGGGCTGGCAACAGTGCCTCCATGTTACCCTCCTTGGGGTGTGCAGAGATGGTTACACGTGTAGTCAGAACCAAGAGTGGTGCTTCACGGGCCAGGGAGTAAGGTGATACAGTGTTTGCATGTATCACACCTATGAAAACAGCATGCTGGGAAACAGCACGGTACAGCTGGGACATGAGTGGCTTTCTATAGGGTGGAAGGGCTCCTGGTTACTGTTGGTTTCCTTGGCAGGTGAGTCACAGCCTTCAAACTGTTCCCATAATCACCTTCCTTCTGATTCGGACTCCCCCCTTCTTCCTTCTCTTCGGACCCTGAATGTCATAGCGCACCTCAGCTCATCTCCCCACCTCTTGTTCTATAACGCCATCACACCTGCAAAGTTCCCTTGGCCACTGACAGACACGAGCATAACTTACAGGGTTGGGAACCAGGGCATCCCTGGGAGCCATTACTGTGCTCCAGAGATGAACACAGGCAGAATTTTCTTGTCACCCCAAATTCACGGAGCAGGGTGCCTGTTTGTGCAGCCTCCCGTTCTCTCCCTAAGCTGTTGCGGATTTCACAGAAACAGAACAATGGCTGTCACATGCTGCCGCGAGGGAGCACAGCATCCTCTCTTCAAGATCAGAAGAATGTAGCTGGGAAGCGCTGTGGGTACCTCCTGCACACTGTGACATCAAGGTCGCTGTGATCCAGGAACATTGTGGTGACAGTGACATGCTCAAGGTCGCTGAGCCCAGTGTGAGGCTAGGAGGAAAGCCCCCACCTTCCCAGGGAGCAGCGCTCATGAAAGGCATGCATTTTGCTCTCAGATTTTAAAGCTCCTTTTACCTGCTGTGACATGTACTCACGGGCCAGGAAGAGCCCTGTGTTTCCAGCCATTTCCACGCTGTGACACCGGGGACGTGCCCACCTTGCTAATTGGGGAGGATTAAATGGACCAGCCAGCACAAAGCCCGCAGCAGCACTCTGTTTCAGAGCGGGAGCTGAGCTGACAGCAGCCTTCCCCTTCCTACAGGCATGGCCCTGGCGGAGCCTGCCTCTCTCACAAAGGCAAGAGGCCACACTGCCAAGGAATGGTGTCTTCCCACCTGCAGATTCCTGCTTCTCCCAGCCCGGAATAGCTCAAGTAGGCTGTGACCTCGGCAAGCACCCTTGAGAGAGTCTCGAGGCGCCTTGAGAAATTGCACAAGAGGCGCTCTGCATCTGGCCTGGATCTATTATTCATGCAAGCATGTTTCAGCGAGCTGGGTAATTTAGAGTCTCTCGGAGAGTGCTCTCTGCAGCAGCCATAAACCACGTTCCCAGTGCTCCAGGGGAAAATTACCTTTCCATTGCTCCAGCTAGGGGTCATATCAGAGAATTCACCCAGGGAAGTAAGGGCTGAGGAGGGGCTGAGACAGTCCAGGGCTCAAGGGCCCTCCAGAACCTACGCTGGGGACGTCTCTGCCTGTCACTTCCCAGATGACCTCTGGAGCTTGAGCTTTCTCACTGCGGAATGAATGCTGACTGCAGATGCCTAGCAGCCAGGCTTGTGCAGGAGGAGCCCAGCTCCCGCTCTCTACTGGGAGCCGCAACTGATCTGCTGCCTCTGGCATTGGTTCCCCAGGGTCATGGATGCCTGTCTTTCTGACTCGGGATCCAGGACACTGGAGGCACAGTGATAAGCACACAGAAGCATAGGTCCACCAAATGAATATCTATCTCCATCCTCACAAAGCTGTCGTCTTGATATATTTAAAAACCTACAACAAATACAGATGCACAGATTCTTTCTCCCCCCCGGAAAGCAGAGCATCGACACTAACATGCGCAGCTCACACATCCCAAAGAGGAGGGATGCATGCAAAGAAGAAAGCATCAATGTCCGTTTTCAGACATCAGAGACATGATGAGAACCCGAGGCCAGTGCTGGCTTCAGGCTTTATTTTTAGCTGTGAGAACGTGGCACATGTGGTGTGGCTGCTTCCCCCTCTTCACTGCAGCGCCGCTGCCATTTCATCCCACAAATGTTTGGCTGCTCTACAGAACAACTCTCCCACCCCACCCGGCCAACATGCTGGGCAGGAGCTGGATAAATCTCCAGGTGCCTGGGTCTGTGGCAGGCCCTGCCCTCCGCCAGCGCACTGCTGGCACCCGGCATGCGTTGGGCTCTCCGGGGCATTCTTCATCCAGCAGGCTTGGCTGTTTGCATCTTATCTCATTCCTTCCAGCCTGGATGTGACAGTTCCTCAGGCTCCCTTGTGCTCGTGGCTGTCGGCTGGTGACAAGGACATCTGTGGGGATGCAGACCCCGAGGTGAGAGGGAAAGCTGCTGCGAGCTGAACACCTGCAGTCCCAGTGGGGCCAGCGTTGCCACCTTAGGTGTCAGGAGGAGTCCGGGATGCCAGTCAAAGGCTGACATGCAGTTGGGCTCTCACTGAGTTTCTGCCAGCTTGGTGGGCTCCAAATCATGGACCTGTTACTGCAGGGATGGTGATGTTCCCCTGGGGAGCCAGAGTGACAACCCAAACCTCATCCTTTAATTGCTCAGGCCTTTGTTTTTTTTCTATAACCCATCTGGGCTGACAGTTTTGTGAGTGTACTAAATGCCACCAAATTATACACCTTGAAAGAGTGGATTTCATCTCAATAAAGAAAACTATGTGTGGCTCAGTTGGTAGAGTACCTGGCCAGCATGCAGAAAGTCTGGGGTTCAGTTCCCAGCACTGTATAAATTGGGCATTGTGGTTTACACCTACGATTCCAACACACGGCAGTTGTTGGAAGGAAACCCGAAGTTCAAGATTTCAAGGTTGTCTTTGGTTACAGACTGAGTTTGAGGCTAGTCCGGGTTACAAGAGACCCTGTCTCCAATAAGATAAAATAAAATCAACAAGGAGAAAAAGAATATGTAAAGTAGATAAACGAGACCTTGAGATCTTTAGAACTGTGCAGAACCTCAGAAGCCATCTGGGCAAATGCCCTCATCTGAAAATGGCAACTCAGGCCACACCCAGGATCATGAGAGAAGAATACTGAAGCCCAGCACCTCCATTCCGGAATCAGGATCCCACTCTTTTTTCCCACAAAAATATCACTGTGTTTGTCATTAGTCAACTATTCCTGGATGCGGGTTTTTCCCTGAGGTGTCTGTTGGAGAAACAGATTTTCCTTTTCCAAGCTGCTATCATTTGCAGATAACTTCCTGGTTAGGGGTAACTTCCTGTGTTCACTTCCCCATCTCAGTTCTGGGATAGGCAGCATCTGGCTTGAACCTGTAGGTCTTGTGTGTGCTGCCATAGTCTCCATGTGTTTATACAGGCACCAGTCCTATTATGCCTGTAAGACACAGTTTTCCTCTTGGAATCTTTGTATGTCTTCAGTCTAGACCCCTGAGCCTTGAGGGGAGGAGTTCAATAAAGATGTCCCACTTTGGACTGAGTGCTCTGAAGTCTCTGACTTTCTGCTCTTTGTCCAGCTGAGGGTCTCTGTGTTAATTCCTATCTTCTGCAAGAAGAAGTTGCTCTTGTGCAACCCAAGTGAAGAACCAATCTAGGAGCGCAGCAGTATGTCATTAGAAGTCATTTTACTGCTGTGTTCCCTTAGCAGAATAGTTGTAGGCTTTCCCGTAGGCCCATGCCCTGTCTAATCAAGCTTCTTCCCTGCAGCAATGTCTCCCAAGTGGACCCTAAATCCCGTCAGAAAGTAGCTGGCTACTCCTATACAATTGTGCCACTGTTGTTTCTATTTACAAGCAGGTCTCTGTCGTAGGATGTAAGGGTGATATTAAGAGGACCTTCTAGGGCCGGGTGGTGGTGCACACCTTTAATCTCAGCACTTGGGAAGCAGAGGCAGATGCATCTCTGCGAGTTAGAGGCCAGCCTGTTCTACAGAGCAAGTTCCAGGACAGCCAGGGCTACAAAGAGAAACTGTCTCAAAAAAAAAAAAAAAAAACAAAAAAACAAAACAAAACAAAGTAAAACAACAACAACAAAAGAATAGCTTCTAGTATCATGAATGCTAGTCAGTAGAGGAGAAGTTTCTAGTTAGGTACTAGCTTCATTTCTCCTGTTTGATGATGTAAATAAGTAGCATCTTCAGCAGGAGAGTGTTACCATCAATTTTTGGAGAGTAACCAATAGCCTTAGCAATGGCCTCCAGTGTTTGGGAGTTTCCAAGGGGCCCTTTGGCCAATGACTCAACAAAACAAAAACTCCTGGCACTGGGGATTTTACTTGGTGACATAAGATGTCTACTTGGGGCACTGCTATTATTTGGTGACTCCATTTAGATTCCTTTCATGTACGTGTCCTCCTAGTTTCTCTTTTGTCTCTTCATAAAAATATGGTTTACTTCCTTCTCCTTGGCCAATTCTCTTCTCTTTGCTAGTCCCTTACTGGATACCGAACCTTAGTGATTATTCAGATTCTAACACACATATTGAAAGCTTAAAAGCTAACATCCACATTTAAGAGAAAACACAGACCATTTGTCTTTCTGGGTCTGGGTTACCTCATGCAGGATGATTTTTTTTCTAGCTCTACCTATTTTACCTGCAGATTTTATAATTTTATTTTTCTTAACAGATGAACAATATTTTATTGAGTAAATGTACCACATTTTCTTTATCTATTCTTCAGTTCAGTGGTTTTCAACCTGTGGGTTGCTAACCTTTTGGAGGTGGGGGGAATTGGGCAACCCTTTCACAGGGGCCACATATCAGATATCTTGTATATCAGATATTTACAACACAATTCATAACAGTAGCAAAATTTCAGCTATGAAGTAGCAACAAATAATTTTATGGTTGGAGGTCACAGTATTAGGAAGGCTGAGAACCATTGCATCAGCTGATGGTCATATAGGCTGGTTCCAATTTCTGGCTATTATGAATAGAGCATCAATGAACATGGTTGAGCAAGTGTCTCTGTAGCAGCATGTAGAGTCGTTTGGGTATATGCCCAAGAGTGGTATGCCTGGATCTTTAGGTATATCTATTCCCATCTTCCTAAAGAAATACCACACAGATTTTTTTTCAAAATTCTATTTATTTATTTTTTCCATGATATTTATTGAGCTCTAAATTTTCTCTGCTCCCCTCCCTGTCTCTCCCTCCCCCTCTTCAATCTTCCCCCAAGGTCCCCATGCTCCCAATTTACTCAGGAGATCTTGTCTTTTTATACTTTCTACTTCCCATGTAGATTAAATCTATGTAAGTCTCTCTTAGTGTCCTCATTGTCTAAGTTCTCTGAGATTGTGGTTTGTAGGCTGACTTTCTTTGCTTTATGTCTAAAAACCCCTATGAGTGAGTCCATGTGATAATCGTCTTTCTGTGTCTGGGTTACCTCACTTAAAATAATGTTTTCTAGTTCCATCCATTTTCCTGCAAAATTCAAGCTGTCATTATTTTTTTCTGCTGTGTAGTACTCCATTTTTTTTATCCATTCTTCATTTGAGGGGCATTTAGGTTGTTTCCAGGTTCTGGCTATGACAAACAATGCTGCTATGAACATAGTTGAGCACATGTCCTTGTGGCACAATTGAGCATCCTTTGGATATATACCCAAAAGTGGTATTACTAGGTCTTGAGGAAGGTTGTTTCCTAATTTTCTGAGAAATCACCACATTGACATCCAAAGGAACTGTACCAGCTTGCATTCCCACCAGCAATGCAGAAGTGTTCCCTTTACCCCACAACCTCTCCAGCATAAGTTGTCATCAGTGTTTTTGATCTTGGCCATTCTTACAGGTGTAAGATGGAATCTCAGAGTTGTTTTGATTTGCATTTCTCTGATGACTAAGGATGTTGAACATGTCTTTAAGTGTCTTTCAGTCATTTTAGATTCCTCTGTTGAGAGTTCTCTGTTTAAGTCTGTACTCCATTTTTTTTATTGGATTATGTGATCTTTTGGTGTTCAATTTCTTGAGTTCTTTGTATATTTTGGAGATCAGACCTCTGTCTGATGTGGGGTTAGTGAAGATCTTTTCCCATTCTGTAGGCTATCATTTTGTCTTGTTGACCGTGTCCTTTGCTTTACAGAAGCTTTTCAGCTTCAGGAGGTCCCATTTATTAATTGTTTCTCTCAGTGTCTGTGCTGCTGGGGTTATATTTAGGAAGTGGTTCCCTGTGCCAGTGCGTTCAAGTGTACTTCCCACTTTCTCTTCTATAAGGTTCAGTGTGGCTGGCTTTATGTTGAGGTCTTTGATCCATTTGGACTTGACAGGATCCCACTCTTGAATGTTTCCACGTTTCTTCTTTGGATGCGTATCTAAACAGGATTCTGATAGGCTGTTTCCACGTTTCTTCTTTAGATGCGTGTCTAAACAGGATCCTGATTGGCTGTTTCCACGGTTCTTCTTTAGATGCGTGTCTAAACAGGATCCTGATTGGCTGTTTCCACAGTTCTTCTTTAGATGCGTGTCTAAACAGGATCCTGATTGGCTGCTTTGTTGTTATTCTTTGACCCTCTGGACTAGGCGCTGGACTGAGTAGCCTTGCCTGATTGCTGCTGTTCCCGGGGATGCCACTCTGTGACACAATGCGCTAATCCCTGGGTTCCTTTGTGTTTAAGATCATGATGAGCAGCTGTGGATGGTTCAGCCCCTGACTCTGCTCTGGCTACTCCTGTGGCCAGGAGTCCTGACCCTCAAGGGCTTGTTTTAAGGATCCCATGGTGTCTCAGTGCTTCTCCCAGAGAGGCCAGAGAGACTAGAGCTTGGTTCAGCAACTAGAACAGGGAGTGACACTTATGAGGGGGACTCCAAGGGACTGACTCTCAAGGAACTGCAAGACCCTCCTATCTAGTCTTGGGGAAAATTCATAGCAGAACTTCCTGAGAGCAGTGGCAAAGTCAGTTACCAAGAGAGAGGGTATCGATGCCAGTGGGCAGTGCGCTGCTGTTCCTAGTCTGGGCCAGCAGCTGGCCTCCTCATAGTAGCCATGTCCTAGTGAGGTCACTGTGGCTCCAGTTACAATGGGGGCACTGCCTGCACTCCAAATCCTTTGAGAAAGGGCTATTGATGCACCTGTTATATGATAAGCATGGCCCAACTCTGTGGCTGCTATCCAGAAGCTGCTAGTTGTCTTGACTTCCTAGGAGCAGGTACACAGATACTCCAGGGATATCAAGAGGTGAGGGTGTATCCAGGGTCATGACCTCTGTTGGCTCAGGACTTGAGAGTCCCACAGAAGACTGCCTCCATATTCCCAGAAGTCAGACAAATGACTGTCTTATGTCAGGGGGCTGGGTGTGTATTGGGGGTGGGGTGCCACGGAGGTGAACAAGGTGAAGGTTGAGGAGGAAAGAAAGCAGAGGCATATCCTATTGGGGGGGGGTGGGGAGTAGAGAGGAAGCAGGAGAACAAGGTTTGGGAGGAGGGAGGAGGAACACTGGGGTGGGGGAGGAAAGAGAAACACTAAGGTACGGGTGTGGAAGGGAGCTGGAACATGGAGGGAGGTGGGGAGCAGGAGCACTGGGGTCTGGGAGGAAGCAGAATCACGGAGGGGCAGAGCAGGCAGGAGCACAGGGTTGTAGGGAGGGAACAGGAACACTAAGGCCGGGGGAGGAAGCCGGAACACTTGGATGGTATGGGGCAGCAGGAGAGGTAAAGCAGGACCACAAGAGGGTGAGTGGAGGTGGGGAGTGGGGGCTCTTAACAGAGGAGAGGCTAGGGTGGGCTTTCCCATGCCAAAGCAGCAGACAGGTGAGGTGTCAGTGGTATCTAGGGGAATCTGCTCGAGTGTGGCTGGCCTGGGTGGGCAGGTCCAGAGAAGATACATGTCAGAGTGACCAGATGACAGAGAAGGTGGAAGGCAGATGTGGTGTGAATAGGATTGACTGAGGGGCTGAGTCTGGGGCTTGGAAGCTGAATTGCATGTCAAGGTGGTCACATAAGGGCTTTCTTTTCTGTCCGTTCCTACCTTCCAGGGAAGCAGCAGATCTAGCACAGGCCTGAGTCTAGGGCTACTCCTGTAGCTCTTCGTTATGTCCTCGGGGCCTGCAGTGAGGTTGACGAAACCTGTAAGCTCTCCTGTGCTCTGATAACTACTAGGCTGTAACGAGAGGGTGAGCCTCGGGGTAGTGTACACAGGTGGTTTGGTTGTCTGGAGATCAGACTCCTCACAGTGGATGTTTCCTTTCACTGCCCCACCCTGTTTACTTTGCATATTTATTCCACACCAGGTGGTTGTGTCTCCCTTCAGGTCTTGTGGAGCAAGTACTCACCCTAGGTGTGTGAGATTGTAAGGATAAAAGGCAGTTGCTAAGAGGGGAGGAAAGCAGGCCTGAGGACCACGATAGTATCAGAGAGTTCCTGTGGGCACGGCATAGCTCAACAATGCCAGTGTAAGAAAGTAACCCAAGAGCCCGGCAGAGGGTTCCTGTGTGCATGGCATGGCTCAACAATACCATTGTAAGAAAGTAACCCAAGTGCCCAGCAGGGGATGAATGGACTATGAAAGTGTGGGGCACAGAGGGTTTGGGGTTTGGGCTTAAGGGGACAGCGAGGCAGATTGTCCTTTTGGATAACAGAGCAATTAGGAGGGTTGTTAATGCCATAGAAAGACAGACAGACACCGTGGCTGGAACTCTGAGGAGAGTCAGGTCCCCAGGGCGGAATAGAAATCCCTTCCCATAGGAGGGAAGGTGTTCAGTGCCCCATGACTAACGAATAATGCACAGGGCCTACTTGTCATTGGGCTGTGAATGAATCAGATATGAGACCGGAAAGAGGAAAGCCTAAAAACACAAGTACTTTAGTTCCGGAAATCAAACGTTTCAGGAACCTTACCAGTTTGACCAAAATGGAGGACCTTTCCGAAAGGCTTTGGCCCTTACTAACAGTGCGTGCGTGTGTGCGTGTGTGCGTGCGTGCGTGCGTGCGTGCGTGTGTGTGTGTGTGTGTGTGTGTGTGTGTGTGTGTGCGTGCATGCATGCACCCTAGAACAATGTTCAACCTCAGAAAGACAAGGAGTCCTGGACAGGATGAAGGTAGATGACACCATGCTGTGTGGCCAAGACTATCATCTTACTTGTAGATATCCGAGTCTACTGCACACTGAAGCCGGGGTAGGGAGCAGGCACCATCTTCACCCTAAGATGGATGAAGATGGACACAGAGCTCAGATACCTTATGGGTGAGTGGTGTGCATGTGTACTTGTATCAAACCATCCCACTGCATACTTTGAACATGCACAATCTCTGTCAATTATTTTAAAATCTCATAAATATTTTAATTATTTTGAAATCTTTGTCAATTATTTTAAAACCTCATAAATATTTTAATTATTTAAAAAAATTATTTTTAAATCCTCATGAATAAAACAGAAGGCTAGCCAGGTCACAGCAGGATGTTTACAAACACAACATGATAAAATTTAGTAGAAAAGTAGGGAGAATAAACAAAGGGAGCGGGAGTTTTGCGAGTTTCAATTATCATCCGGAACTGAATATGGGCAGGTAGAGAAATCTCGACTCTTCTCCATAGTCCCTTTGAATCGATATACACATCTGCGCACAGAGGAAGCAGGCAGCGTGGTCGTGGCCAGTTCGGCTCAGGCTTCCCTCATTTCACAGAGAAAGATACTAACCATCCAAGGGTCTTCCCAAGGTAATACAGCGGCAATTTGTGGCCGACCCAAGGCATCTGTAGATTTGAAGGTCAATGGAATTCTGCAATATCACATTGCATGAACTGCCTAGGACAGCCTCCTGGCCCTGAGCCATGCTCTCAGCACTGCGTAGACAAATAAAGACATTCTTCTGTGGACAGAAGAATCACATCTTGTACCACATCTCTGATTATTTGTCCCCTTCCCATTTCTGATGTTTTGGTTGGGCGCCTTGACTTTTAAAGGCTGAGCCACCTCTCTAGCCCCACCCCCTCCTTTTCTGAGCATCTTTTACCATGGTGCTCAGCATCCTTGAGGATGTCAAGTGAGGCTCTGTATACAATGGCACAGCAGATAATAAATTCCTTGTATGTCTTTGTTGTTGGCTGGGCTTCTCAGGATGGTTTATCAAACCCTCGTGAACTTTTCCTCTGGCTCTTTATCAAAGGCAGTCTATTTGCATGTTAAGATGAGGGAAAAGAACAACCTCTTTAAAAGATAAGGGTTGGAATTTATAAGCCTTTACGAACTATTATTTCTTTCACTGGGGGGAAATAAAAATGGGAGATAGTAAGAAGGCAGGGTATTGCAGATAACATCATTTAGAGGATTTTGAAACCTGGTATAATTTATCATCATATAAGATGCTTTGGTCTGCAAGATCAAAGTGACTGGTGCTATCTATCTGCATGCAGCCAATTGAATTGCCTCTTCAGAGTCCCAGACAAACATTTCATTAGCTGCCATTCATCAGGAAACTGGGTTGAAACTCCAAATCCTTTCTTTAAAAAAGCTGGATTGCATTTCCTACACGTGGTACTTAAAAAAAAAAACAAAAACCAACCATTTGTAGCACTTCTCTTCAGAGTACTCAAACCATGTCGCTTCCCAAATATTTGTAGTCTTCCTGACCCTCCTTTCTAGTCACGAGCTTTATTCTTCTCATTTCTCACGTAGAGGCGGAAAGACACAAACTATTCCAACGCATCAAGTCAGTCTGGATCTAGGCAAGGAAACCATGATGTCATTAAAAAAGCTATTGAATTCCGACAACAGCTGTGACACTTAGCTCGGCAGTCATCTCCATCAGAAATCTGTGAGAGGGGCAGGAAGGTGATGTGGGCTTAAGGTTTTCAAACATGTGGGGCTGTGCTGCGATTCCTGAGGTGGCATTGCAGAGGGAGGCAGTAGAGACAGTCAGTTAGGCACGCTGTCTGCCTGTGGATTGCAAACTGTACCTGGTGGATCATGGGTCTGACTTGTGTCATCTTAGGTGGGGCATTTACAGCAGTGGGGGTGTCCAGACATTCCAGATCGGCTGCCAACAGCTCATGTGACCTGTTCCCTACCAAAACCACACCTGGGGGTTGTTTGTTGCAAACGTGGAGGAGCTAGATATACATCATTATCTCACCAAGAAGATACTGGTAAGCCCAATGAAAACTTCATCTGAAGATACGAGAGAGCCACCCAGGCATTGGAGGCTTGAGGACGGCCCTCCCAGACAGATACCCACAGGGGATCTTCCTCTCAATGCTAAAAGAAACAAGCCTGGAAGGTGGACTGAGCCACCACAGGCAGAAAAGACAGTGGCAATCCGGAGGCTTGAACTTCTGAAGCACATAGGAAAAGAAGGTACATCTTGGTCAGCTCAGAATACCATGGCAGGATGTCACTGATGAGACACTGTCACCTCCTTACTGGCATGGAGGTGGGAAGCCTGAAGTTGAGCTGCAGTCATGACCAAGTCCAGATGAGGCTTGGCCCAGCTGTAGACACTGCTTTCTCACAGGTAGCAACTCATGGGTAGCATTCTCACGGGGGTAGCATTCCGGTGTCCTCCTCCTCTTACCAGGGCACTAATTAAAGTGTGATGACCCCACCCTCGTGACCTCACTAAACTTTATTTTGTCCTAGAGACCCCACCTTCAAGTACTACCCTACTCCATACCCAAGGATGAGGAGAAAATCCTGAAAGTTGACACACAGCCTAAGTGTGCACCTGCCTTCTGCCACTGCAGCTAAACACTTGAGGTGGCTTAAAGGAAGATTCTGACTGGTGTAGGTGCCAGAGGTTTCGGTCCAGCGATACCTGGCCTTTGATGTTCTGGCCAAACATGATGATGGATGATTGTACCACTCACTTAATGGTAGACGAGCGGTAGGGGGAGAGGGGATCAGAGGCAAAATCCACTCTACACAGGTACCCCCAAGGATGTAATTTTCCACCTCCTGCTGCTTCCTCCATCTCGCTGTGACAGGATTACCCCACAGCAACCCTGTGATCACAGCAATGGCTGGGGACTAAGCTACCAGCACACATGTCTTTGAGAGAGCACTTTGTATCCAAACTATAACAAAAATGTAACTACCAGCTTCATGGGAGGAGCCAATATTCTTCTTTCCTGTCTCACTCTTTCAGAAGTTACCCCCACCCCCAACACTCATATAGACACACTGCTCTGGGGAGCATTGAGGGTCAGCAGAGAGGGTACACCAGAACTATGGACACCAATACTCAGGGGATCTTTCTGTGTTGTGGGCAGTAGTCGAAGTGGACATCTTGTCCTGGCCACAGAATGGTTCTTCTGTGACATGCCTGCCGTGCTTTCAAATGGATCAGTCTCAGTGCTGAAGCCTTCTCCAGGTCTAGCCTCCCATGAGTACTTCCAGCCCTGGGCTGGTGCTTGGGACAGATGGTTTCCTTAACACACCAGATAACAAACATTTAAAGGCTATTGTAAGGGCCAGGGAGATGGGTCAGTGGCCAACCTAAGGACCAAATTTGGACGTTCCAGAACACACATAAATGCTGGGTGGGCATGATGGTTTACCTGAAATCCTAGCCTTGGGAAACAGAGACAGGCTATCCCAAGACCTGCACCACTCAGTGTAGAAGATGGAAGAGTGGAGAATATTTATTGTGAATAAATATTACAAAAAAGAATAATTACAGACTTAAATGTCAAGCCTCCACATACATGTGCACACATGCACAGGCATGCATGCTCCCACGTGTATCTACATGCATACACTCACACACACACACACACACACACACACACACACACACACACACACACAAGAAAATGGGGAGAGAAAAACTATTGTAGAGTTTACCTGATTATATGAAGTTATGTCAGTTACTGATAAAGAAGCCAGGTACCCAATCGTCTGACTCCCATGATGCATCTGCCACCCCACTACAGGGGACTGGAGTTGCCCCCATTGCTTCACAGTTGTGAACAAGGATGTCACAGCTCTTGCCTGGACACATGGTGGTTCTTGTTTGACATCTGTACCTTGGTAAATTCCAAGAAGTGGAACTTAGGAGACAAAGCCAGGCACATTTAAGGCTTCTGATTTCTGTTGCACAATTATCTCCCGGAAGTTTTAGAGATGACTGCTCCCAGGTGAGGCCGCTTGATAGTTCCAGCATATTAAGCCCCTCCCCCCCAAAGGTTAGGACCACTGTCATCATACACTCCGTGCCTCTATAAA
This sequence comes from Ondatra zibethicus, assembly GCA_004026605.1. Classification (NCBI taxonomy): domain Eukaryota; kingdom Metazoa; phylum Chordata; class Mammalia; order Rodentia; family Cricetidae; genus Ondatra; species Ondatra zibethicus. The sequence continues at coordinate 36,267 of PVIU01013551.1, read as the reverse complement.
TTAGTTCTGACCTCACACACTTTCTGTTCTGTTCCATTACCAGGTCACCTTTTCTAGCTCCAGGGGTGGGTGGAGAAAAACTTCTTAATTATCGCATCTTCATACATTTTTATAACAGGAGAAAGAGTCCCTATTAAATTTTCAATTAAATTATTTATTCTCTAATGAAATTTAGAAGTACTCTGAATGTTTCTACCCAATTGTATTTTTTTTTTTTACTAAAGATGTTTACATCGATACCTTAATTTGCGAAGAGGTAGCATTTTCACCCTTCTCTTCCTCTCACAGAGCACAAGAGTCCCATCCCGAGGAGACACCTGCTCTCTTAGTCTCTTTGGTTAAGTTTAGCAATTCTATTAGTGTGGGTTCTCTTCTGCTCATTGCTGACTTCTTTCTTATGCACTCTATCTCTCACTCCAGTTTTTCCATCTCAGAGCCTTTCATTCCTCACAAATGAGACGCCTGCTTTATAACTTGGCCTAGGAGGAACCTACCACATACTTGCTACAAGATCCTAAGTTGGAATGTTTTTTTTTTTCTAGTGCATTATCGATGTTATCTGAGTGTCTTCTGGATCTTCATGTCTCTGAAATTTGCTGGCTTTATTTGTGATCAGTCCTGTGGACAGTCCTGTGGTTTATTTTCCTGCGGCTGTTCTTAAGATTTCCAATTGACCACTGGTTGTCAGTAACTTAAAGGCACTGCGCTTTTGTTCATCTCTGCTCTGCTCCAGTGTTCAACCAGCTTCTTGCATTAAAATCCCTGTTACTGTCTTTCTAGTAATCTTTGTTCACCCTCTCTGACTTTGCCTTAATTCCACCATCGTTCCCTTCTGCAGGTCGATGCTACTGTTAATCCTGGGCTGTGTCTTGAATTTTTAATCTGACTTTGTTTTCAATTTTAGGAGTTCCACTTTGCAACATTTTCCTTCCATCTTTGCTACAATGAAATAAACATATTTTAAACCTTGTCATTTCACCCCTCCTTAAGTAAGCGGGTTGCTTTGAATGACTGCCACTATCCGTTTCCAGAACGTTTCTTCTTCTCAAGCCAGCCTGGTCCCTTTAGACCTAAGAAGCCGCTTAGAGAGTTCTTGCTCTATAGACTAAACGCTCCAGGCCTTGCGTGTGAGTAGAACCTTGACGTAATTATCAGTCTGTGCTTACTCATTTTATAACTGTGCGCTACAATTTTTATTGTCTCCGCCTCCCCAGCCTAGCTTTGCTCACTGTTCTTGCTCCTCGATCAGATTTCCTCTCTTGCACTCAGCCAGAAAGTGTCCACCAGGCTTTCATGGCAGCACTCTTTGTGTGCATACATATGTGTGCGCACGTGTGAACGTTTCACTGTCTACCAACAACAGCAATTTGTGTGAAAAGGGTAGCTTTATGCTCATGTTAAGTGTCCCTTAGATACCTACTACTTTTCATTAGTGACCACCAGGCAGTGTAGGATGTCAATACCAAACATAGCTCTCATCAAAAGGGATTAAGAAATAGTATATTCTGAAACCAAGTAGGCGTGACCATGTCCTCAGAACACAGATTCAGATGGCTTCAAATATTATGTGCGAACACAGACATGGTTTCATGAAGCTTTTATAGAGAACAAAAAATCATAAATCTAAACATTTTTTAAATTACATTGATGAAGTATCAGTATTTGGGTATGCTGACTAGTTTTTTTTTCTCAACTTGACACAATCTAGAGTCAACAGGGGAAAGGAAGTCTTGACTGAAGAATTGCCTAGATCAGATTGCTCTGTGGCCATGTCTGTGAGGAGCTGTGTTGACTGACGATTGATATAGAAGGCCCAGCCCATCATGGGTGGCATCCTTCCTGCAGAGGTGGTCCTGCACTGGATGAGAGAGCTAGGTAAACATGGGGCTGTGAACGTGCCCAAAACCGAGCTGACAGCTCACATTCCTCTGCAATAGACCAACCTGGAAATGCAAGTTGAAACCACCCCTTCCCTAAGTTCCTTTCAGCCCGAATGTTTCGTCACAGCAACAGAAAGTGGAGAACAGCCATTTACAGAAAAGCAGAGGGATCTGCTATAGGTTCCAGACGTTCTGGATGAGATTCTTAGCTTTCCAGTCGGTGGAAGCTTGTATTTCTGTTAATACCTTCTCAAAGCCTTCTGCCCGATACTCAAGAAGATAGTAGGGCAGACATAAAGGCGGGCAATGGATAGAAAACACTAGAAACACTAGAAACAAAGGCAAACACTAGAAAATTTTATCACAGATCTGTAACCCTCACCTCTACAACCTCAAAGTTCTAGTCAGTTTAAGCTAGTCTTGTGGAATCTTTAATATAGCTGCATTTTTTTTTCTGCTGAGAACTCATCACCCACATTCAGAGGAAACTCTGAAGGAGGCCGGGGAACCCTTGCACCTACATATGTTGGAAATGTTGGGACCACCTTTTTACACCCACCAGAGAAAGAATGCTTGCCATGGCAGTCAGGGAGGCTTTGGGTTTCCTAGTTGACTCTTCTTCCTCCAGACACCTTTGCTATAGTAAGAAATGGCAGGAGGCCTGGGTTCGGTTCCCAGCCAATGCACCAAGTGGTGCAGAAGAATTGTCTGTATTCTGTCAATCATGATTTAAATAAATGCTGATTGGCCATTAGCCAGGATGTATAGGTGGGACAACCAGACAGGAAGTAGAGGCAGAGCAAGGAGAATAGGAGAATTCTGGGAAGCAGGAAGCTCTCTCAGCATTCCTGTCCTGACCACCGAAGAAGTGGGATGTGACCTGTCCCGCTGAGAAAGGTACTGAGCCATGTGGCTAACACAGATAGGGATAATGGATTAATATAAGTTATAAGAGCTAATAAGAAGCCTGAGCTAATGGGCCAATCAGTTTATAACCTAATGCAGACTCTCTGTGATTTTTCCTTGGGACCTAAATGGCTGGGGGACCTTGTGGGAGGACAGAAACCAACCAGGCCCTCATGTAACAATGGCAAAGGAAAGAAAGGAAGGACCAGAAGATCAGTCTACCCCAGAAGTTAAGCTTGAGCCCCACATATCTTTTTCTTTGCTAAAGGGTATTACAGCTAAAACACCTTTGGAAGTTTTCCCATCTTGGCAAAGGCCTGGGGGGAGGGGGGAAGACGAGTACTTCTTGATAAGCTACAAGATTTGTAAGGGTCAATGCAAAACAAAATGAATAGCCCTCTTCTTGGCAGTTAGTAACAGCAGCATAATGGAGCTAGGCTGGAGGCTTTTGGAGTTCAAGTTCACCCTGGGCCATAATCTCATCTTTAGTGTCTGGTGGTGTGGGGGTGAGGAGGGGAGAGGACTCACGATTCCAACCATGAAAGACAGGATGCTCTGTCACTGGGCCGAACTGGGGCCTGTGCCCCTCTTTCCTCTTCTCACACGTAAGGCTCAGCTTAGAGGCTCGCATGAGATTTTGTTTCATAGCTGTGTTTTCCTCAGACTTGTCTTCGCATCCAAACTAGAATCAAGCACAGATACACAATGCCCCAGCAAGAGCCTGCAGACACATAGCTCAGCAAGCCCAACCTGCTCCTGCGGAATCCTAGGGAAGAGAACGGATCAACCGGCCTTGGCCCTCTTTTTTACTAGCAAGAGGAGCTTCTCCAGCTAAAACTAGCAGAAGCTACAGGCAGTCACTTCAGGTTGGGTACATAGGTCCCAATCGCTCAGGTTACTAGGGAGGGCAGGTGCTGCAGAGTGGCCACCGCCTTGGAACTTCTGCGAGGCTCACAGGAAATTAACCAGAAACCTAAATCAGTCACCAGCCAGGCAGGGGCTGTGGCTGAGTGTACCAGGCTGTCGTGCCAGACAACCCTGGGAGTGGATGCAGATTGTGCAATCCACCAATCCAGAAATTTCTGCTGCAGACAATAAAGAACACATTCCGAGAAAGGAACTAACTACTCAAGGCACACGCACCCTCGATCGCTGCACTCACGCATTGCATACAGATGCACAGAAAAGACAGGTGCGTAGGCACCCATCCAAAACCAAAGGCAAGCGGTTTGAAACTGCAGCTGTCCAGCTGTCACTGAGCCCCCCAAAAGGACAGTACATCATGCATGGTTACTACATTGAGAATTCTTGGTTGCACTGCGCTGACCAAGCCGTGTTAAAATGCACGCTCTGCTTCTTTATTTAAACAGTCGGGGAGCCCTGCATGCCACAGCAGTCAGTCTCACACAGACTCTGCAAGGAGCAAAGGGAAGCACTGCAGCCCCACCGCGCTCCTCAGCAGCTCCGGCTGAGCCGGCCACTGCCTAGGCCGCAGGGCATTCCTGGGCAGCGCGGAGCATGCTGGGCACTGCAGTCCTTTGCTTCCCAACTCTCACCGGTGCAATGCATAGTGGTAATTGTAGTCTACAGTGCTCCCTTTCAGCCTGGCAACGCCCCGGAGCAGTGCATGCTGGGAAATGTTCTCCATAATTTCCCTAATAGAAGCCGCATGGTCCCCCTTTTAGTGCAGGCTGGCCTGAGACCACACCTTTCATCATGGAACTGGCCGACTGCAGTGCCTTCTGGGAAATGTAGTTCCATAGCTCTGGAGGTTAGAAGCCCGGATGTAGTCTGGTTTGGCATATCTGAGCAGTGCCCCCGTCGCATCCTCAACCTGCACACAACCCTAAGTTCTGGCTGAAGATCGGACTCGTAAACAAAGCACAAAACAAAACAAACAATTTTGCTCAAAGCTGGCTAGCACCAGGCTGAGAAAATAAGGTCAGCCTGAGGAAAAATTAACCAATATAAGACATTTACAAATAATAATAAGAATAAAAAACGTGAAGATAATTAAGATATAGCTGAACAAAGAGTTGACAAAGTCAGATTTCCAAGAAGCCCCAGTCACCTGAGCATTATTGCTAACCTTGAAATAGAAAAATCTGAATCTCAAGTTATTTTTTAAAATTTAATTTATGTGTGTGTGTGTGTGTGTGTGTGTGTGTGTGTGTGTGTGTAGCTATGCACTCTACTTGACTGAACTGTATCCCCAGTCTTGTTTCTGTTTTTTAATTAAAATTTAATATTTTTCAGTTCTGAGGATTCAAATCAAGTTCTTGAACACATGAAGGATAAGCCCTTTACCACTGAGCTAGTCCTAATCCTGTAATTTTTAACTTTAAGTAGTATATTTAGTGTGTATACTTACAGTATACAAGATGGTGTTTTGATATAAGCATACATTAGGAAATGATTTGGTCAAGAAACTGGCATCCACTATCACATGTTTTTTGAGGTGATTAGGAACTGATCTAAATATCAGCAGATGAATGGATGGTGAGTGTGATGTATATACATCCTGAATTATTATTCCCCTTAGAAAAAGAGGAAATTCTGTAACTAGCAGCAACATGGATGAATCTTAAGAGCACTAAGTCTAAGTGGAATGAGCCAGACACAGAAAGACAAGCATTCCATGGGCTTGCTCATGTGCTGGGTAAGAAAAAGTATAAGCCATAGGAATAAAGAACAGTTTCAATAGTGAGAGGTAGATGTGAGAAGTTGGGGAGAGGGTGACCAAAGAATAACTCAACTAGAAAGGCAAAATAGCATCAGATGTAGTATATGATGTAATTATGGCTAATAGCAATTATGTAACAAACATGGATTCACAGTAATAATTTTGGTAAACTGATTTATGGATAAGAATCCAGCATACGCATATATCTTCAGACATATATCTGGCAGGGTGATTGTTGGGTAATATGGTAGTTACATTTTTAACCTTTGGGGAAACCTCCATCCTCGTTTCCATGGCTGTTATAATGGCTACCTTGTTAATTTGACACAACTGGGAAGAGAAAATTTGAAGTGACCAATCGTCTTCATAAGATTGGCCTGTAGCCATGTCTGTGGGGGAGTTTTCTTGTTTGCTAATTAATTTAGGAGGGCCTAGCCCAATGTGAGCAATGCCATCCATGGGCAAGAGGTCCTGGGTTGTCTAACAAAGCAAGCTGAGTGCGCCCTAGGTAGCAAGCCAGTAAACAGTGATGGTCCTGTTCCTTCTTCCTCCCCGTGGCCTCTGCTTCAGTTCCTGTCTTGGCTTCCCTTAATGGTGGACTGTAACCTGTAAGTTGAAACAAACCCTTTCTTCATCAAGTTGCTTTTGGTTAGTGTTTTATTACAACACCCCAAAGCAAACTAATACAGTTGTGATAATTTATATTCCTATTAGCTGTGCTTCATGTTTCCTTTAAATCCACATCTTGGAAGTATTGGCTGTATTTTGTCTTTTTGGTGATAACCCAGCAGTTCTCAGCCTGTGGGTTGTGACACCTTTGGGAGGGTGTTGAATGACCTTTTCACGGGGACTTCCTAAGACCATCAGAAAACACAGATATTTACATTATGATTCATAGCAGTAGCAAAATTACAGTTATGAAGGAGCAACAAAAATAATTTTATGGTTGGGGGTCAGCACAACGTGAGGAACTGTATTAAAGGGTCACAGCACTAGGAAGGTTGAGAACCGTTGTGGTAGTCTTTTCTGAGTGAGGCAAAATCGTATCATGATTTTCATTGCATCATGATTTGTGATTTTCAACTCTTTTCATGTACCTATTGGCCATTTGTGTGTCTTCTTCTGAGAAATGACTATTTAATTTCTTTATTTATTCTCTTTTTTATTTGGGCTATTAGTTCATTTGCTGTTGAGTTGAATTCTACATATTTTGAAGAGTATCCCCTTAGTAGATGTATTATTCATAACTGGTTTCCCTCATTATATAAGTGGTTGTTTCACTGTTTGTTGGGGAATATTATTTTCAGCTGTGTGACTTTTTTACGCTGCATTTGTTTAACTCTGTGAAGCTGCAATTCTTTGCCTGTCTAAAACACCTGATGGTCCTAATAAAGAACTGAATGGCCAATAGCAAGGCAGGAGCAAGGATGGGTGGGGCTGGCAAACAGAGAGTATAAAAATGGCCTAGAGCCCAAGAAGAGGAGAAGCAAGAGAACAAGGAGAAGAGGACTTCAGGAGACAGCCACCCAGCCATCCATGGCTGAAAGGGGTAAGCGTGAAAGTAAGATATAGAAAAGAAAGGAAAGGAAAAGCCAGGGACAAAAAGTAGTTGTGTTAATTTAAGTTAAGAAAAGCAGGCAAGAAACAAACCAAACTAAGTTCGGGCATTCCTAAGAATAAGCCTCTGCGTGTAGTTTATTTGGGATCTGGGTAGTGGGTCTCCCCAAAAGTCAAAAGAGTAAAGGAGTAAAATGTCACACAACTACTACTGATGGCTTCTTTGGTACTGCAGAAAATTTTCATGTGGCATGACCCCACTTTTTAAATAATGTATCACTTGTGTGCTTATGCTCCTGCGATTTGGGCCTTGGTGTTCATATCTGAACTAGCTTTTCTCAGAGCAGTGTTAGTAAGCACCCCCATTGTATTCTCCAGTTTCATAGCTTTATATTTTATGTTTAAGACTTCAACCCGTGTTGTGTTGGTTAGTATATGGCGTAAAGGTCTAGCTTCATTTTTCTGTGTTGTCTGAGCACCATTTATTGAAGAGAATGTTGCGTTCCAGTTGTGTTCCTGGAACCTTGGCTAAAATACGGTCATAAATGCACAATTTTCCATTTGTTCAGCTGGTCTGTATGTTTATCTGCCAGGACCACTCTCTTATTGCTGTGGTTTTGTGGCATATTTGCAGATCAGGTAGCAAAGATGCCTACAGCTTTATTCTCTTTGCTTAGCTTGCTTTGGTGACTGGATGTCTTCTGAGAAACTGTATCTTAAGAATTAATTTTATTTTGGTGGAGGTACAATTTTGATTCTGTTAGCAATTGCACCTGATTCTAGACCACTCTAGGGCATGCACACAACTTAACAATCTTAATTCTTTCAATCCATTAACACAGAATGTCTTTCCATCCTTGATTTTTTTTATTTTTCTCACTGGTGCTCCATTCATAAATCCCCGATGGTCCTGTTCTGACAAAAGTCATTTGATTGTCACATGACCATCTTCATGCGATGTTGAATTTGCTTTGCCATTATTTTTGCTCAGAACTTTCACATCTATTTTCATCTAGAATATTGTTTTGTAGTTTTCTTACAGTTCTCATCATCAGTTAAGCAGGAGTTTAAGTGCATGGGGGCTGATTGCAGTGAGGAGACAGAAAAGCCAAGGCAGGAGGGCACAGATTTAAGAAGATGGGGAACCAGAAGGGTACACATGAATCTTATTCTTGAAGTGTGACACAGTTGTTGTTCAGGGCAACAGGCAGAGCCATGGTGCAGAGCAGCCCACATCCAAGGGTTTTCCCATAGGCCCAGGCTTGCATGGTCAAGCTATGCTCAAGGAACCTGCACAGACTCCCTCATGTGAGCTTTAAGTTTCCATTCTTGACTTGGAAAATCAGTCCATCCCCATGTGAGCACACGGATAAGTTCAAATTCTTTTTCTGGTGACTTTTAACAGCCCTTATTGGACATCCCTTGGGTCTCCCAGGGATGGTTGTCATGAGCCTCCCTTAGAAGTCAGCAAATTTGTGATGCATCATTCAGCCCAAGGCTGGAATCAAACATGAGTTTCAACGTTTGACGTCCTCTTCGCTTTTGTCCTCAGTAATTTTAAAGGTGCCATGGTCATAAAATAACTGAAAATGTAGTTTCAAGATGTATGCAGGATCAGTTTTAAATGCCACGGAGATGGCCTAGACCAAATGTCATCCAATTGAAGGGGACTGTCTTACTGTCCATAATCTGAAATCTTGTCTGCTAAGAAAGAGTTTTCCAATGAGTTTTCTGGTGCTGCCCCCAGCACTTTGTCTTTGTGGTTCCTTTAAGCCTTAATCTTCTGTTATAGTACAGATGTGACATGCCTCCATAGGCCCATGTGTTCAAACATTTGGTCCGCAGGCAATGGTACTCTTTGGGGAGTTTGTGGGACCCCTTTGGAACATATGGAAGAGCCAGCAGTGAACCACATGGAGTTAGCCTTGAGGGTGACACCCACTTCTGGTTCTGCCCTTTGCTTTCTATGTCATGGCGTAGGAACTCTCTGACATGAGTTTTCCCCACCAATGGATTCTTCCTGTCTGTCTGTCTCTTCTGAAATTGTGATCCAAAATAAATCTTCCTCCTTTTAAGCTGTCCTGTGGGGAATTCTGTCATGGTAAAAAGGAAAGTAACACAGCAAATTGGCACTGAGAAGCGGTTGTTGTTGCTGTGATGAACGTGGCCATGTGTTTTGTACACTCTTATGACTGGTTTGTGGATAGAACGTGGAAGGATTTGGAGTCATGAGCCAGAGAAACCTGAGAATTATGCAGGCAAAATTCAGAGAGTGATGTTTTGTTGACAGAGGTTTCTGTCCCACCCAATCCGACAGCCATTCGGTCCCCAAAGAAAACACACAGAGGTCTACATTAATTATAAACTGGTTGGCCTATTAACTTAGACTTCTTATTAATTCTTGCATCTTAAATTAGCCAATTATTCTTGTCTGTGTTAGCCACATGGCTTGGTACCTTTTATCAGTGAGGCATTTTCATCTTGCTTCCTCTGTGCTGCAGACTCAGCCTTTCCTCTTCCCAGAATTCTCCTGTTCTCGTCGCCCTGCCTCTACTTCCTGCATGGTCACCCTGCCTATACTTCCTGCCTGGCTACTGGCCAATCAGCATTTTATTAAAGCAATAATACAATATAAGTGACAGGGTACAAGACCATTGTCCCACAGCAATGTTTGTGGGAGTTCAGAATCCAGTATCAGCATGGTCAGGAGAGATCACACTTGTAGAGTTCAGATGGGATGTCTATCAGGATTAGGGGCAATTTGTGTGGCATTGTGTCAAAAGATATAGCTATGTTCTTGTTTCCAGGAAATCTGGTGAGGCTGGATTCAAAAGTAATGAAATAATTAATTTGGTGGAGGAAATTTAAAGATGGTGCAGCATTCAGATCACACTTACTGCCTTGAGCTAGATTAGATGTAGATCAGACAACAAAGCAGGGAGATGTGAAAATTAGAAGCTTGGTGGAAACAGGAGATGTGAAGAAGCTGGAGGAGGAAGCAGCTTAATTTGTTAAAGTGCCAGTCATTAAAGTGATTAAAGAGAAACAGCACAATTTGCACATGGACAGTAGAAAGATGCCACGAGTGTGAGATTCTTGCACATGGTAGGCTCCAGGACCTAAAACCAAAAATGAATTTCCTCCAAAAATGTCAGAGCAGCAAGAGATAGCAGAAGAACCTGGTGCTCTTCATTTGGTACGGTTTTATGTATATGCAGAAGGCAAGAGATGTGGGCCACTGAGGCTTGTACCCAGATTCAAGTAAAACAAAAAAGCCTGCTTGTTCAACTGATACATAGGGAGATCAGTTTCCTACATTGGGATCCATAGAGTATGATGCTTGAAGTTGTGAAGGTGAAATATAAGTGGCAGTGGGGACCCCAGAGTGATAGGGATGCTGGAGATATAGAATTTTACTGAGGAAAACTGCAGAAACCATCGTGGCAAGCAGGGCATGGCAGCAGGAACATGAGGCAGCTGTTCACATGGCACCCACAGTCAGGAAGCACAGAGAGATGAACAGTGACACTCAACTCACCTTCTCCTTTTTGTTAGGTTCAGGATCCTTCCCCAGATTTTAGGTGGATCCTCCCATCTCAGATTAACACAATCTGGAAACTATCTCACAGTCAGACCCAGAAGTTTGTTTCCTAGGTGACTTTACATCCTGTTAAGATAACAATCAGATCCCCTGGGACTGGAGATAGAGATGTTTGTTAGCTACCCCATGGGTGCTGGGATTTAAACCCAGATCTTCTGGAAGAACAGCTTTTTTTATTGATTTTTCTTGAGCTTTACATTTTTCTCTGCTCCCCTCCCTGCCTCTCCCCTTCCCCCTTCAACCCTTCTCAAGGTCCCCATGTTCCTAATTTCTCAGGAGATCTTGTCTTTTTATACTTTCTACTTCCCATTTAGATTAGATCTATGTAAGTCTCTCTTAGTGTCTTCGTTGTCTAAGTTCTCTGGGATTGTGGTTTATAGGCTGGTTTTCTTTGCTTTATGTTTAAAACCCACCTATGAGTGAGTACATGTGATAATTGTCTTTCTGTGTCTGGGTTACCTCACTCAAAATAATGTTTTCTAGCTCTATCCATTTTCCTGCAAAATTAAAGATGTCGTTATTTTTTTCTGCTGTGTAGTACTCCATTGTGTAAATGTACCACATTTTCCTTATCCATTCTTCGGTCGAGGGGCATTTAGGTTGCTTCCAGGTTCTGGCTATGACAAACAATGCTGCTATGAACATAGCTGAGCACATGTCCTTGTGGCACAATTGAGCATCCTTTGGATATATACCCCAAAGTGGTATTACTAGGTCTTGAGGAAGGTTGTTTCCTAATTTTCTGAGAAATCACCACACTGACATCCAAAGGGGTTGTACCAGCTTGCATTCCCACCAGCAATGCAGAAGTGTTCCCTTTACCCCACAACCTCTCCAGCATAAGTTGTCATCAGTGTTTTTGATCTTGGCCATTCTTACAGGTGTAAGATGGAATCTCAGAGTTGTTTTGATTTGCATTTCTCTGATGACTAAGGATGTTGAACATGTCTTTAAGTGTCTTTCAGTCATTTTAGATTCCTCTGTTGAGAGTTCTCTGTTTAAGTCTGTACTCCATTTTTTTTATTGGATTATGTGATCTTTTGGTGTTCAATTTCTTGAGTTCTTTGTATATTTTGGAGATCAGACCTCTGTCTGATGTGGGGTTAGTGAAGATCTTTTCCCATTCCCAAAAGTCGTTTTGTCTTGTTGACCATGTCCTTTGCTTTACAGAAGCTTTTCAGTTTCAGGAGGTCCCATTTATTAATTGTTTCTCTCAGTGACTGTGCTGTTGGGTTATATTTAGGAAGTGGTCTCCTGTGCCAATGCATTCAAGTATATTTTTCACTTTCTCTTCTATAAGGTTCAGTGTGGCTGGCTTTATGTTGAGGTTTTTGATCCATCTGGACTTGAATTTTATGCATGGTGATAGCTATGGATCTATTTTCATTTTTCTACATGTTGATATCCAGTTATGCCAACACCATTTGTTAAATATGCTTTCTTTTTTCCATTTGATATTTTTGCTTCTTTGTCAAAAATCAGGTGTCTAAAGGAGTGTGGATTAATATTTGGGTCTTCTATTCGGTTCCATTGGTCCTCCTGTCTGTTTTTAATGCCAATACCAGGCTGTTTTCAGTACTGTAGCTCTGTAGTAGAGTTTGAAGTCAGGGGTTGTGATGCCTCCAGAAGTTCTTTTATTGTACAGGATTGTTTTGGCTATTTTGGGTTTCTTGCTTTTCCATATGAAGTTGAGTACTGTTCTTTCAAGGTCTATGAAGAATTTTTCTGGGATTTTGATGGGCATTGCATTGACTCTGTAGATTGCTTTTGGTAAGACTCCCGTTTTTACTATGTTAATTCTGCCTACCCAAGAGCATGGGAGATCTTTCCACTTTCTGGTGTCTTCTTCAATTTCTTTCTTTAAAGATTTAAAGTTCTTGTCATACAAGTCTTCCACTTGTTTGGTTAGAGTTACTCCAAGATATTTTATGCTATTTGTGGCTATTGTGAAGGGTGTTGATTCTCTGATTTCTTCCCCAGACCTTTTATCATCTGTGTACAGGACGGCTACTGATTTTTTTGAGTTAATCTTGTATCTTGCTACATTACTGAAAGTATTTATGAGTTGTAGGAGTTCCTTGGTAGAATTTTTGGGATCACTTATGTAAACTATCATATCATCAGCAAAAAGTGAGAGTTTAACTTCTTCTTTTCCAATTTGTGTCCCCTTGAATTCCTTTTGGTGTCTTATTGCTCTAGCTAGGACCTCAAGCACTATATTGAATAGATACGGAGAGAGTGGACAACCTTGTCTTGTTTCTGATTTCAGAGGAATTGCTGGGAGTTTCTCTCTATTTAGTTTGATGTTGGCTGTTGGCTTGCTGTATATTGCTTTTATTATGTTTAGGTATGGGAAGAACAGCTTTTTAAGAGTGTACTTAACAGCTGCCCATCTCTACAACTCACCTGAGCTTGTTCTGGACAGACAGACAGACAGGGAGCTGCTATGGGACCGACCTAAGCACTCTGCATCTGAGTGACAGTTGTGTACCTTGGTCTTTTGTGGGGCCCCTAGCAGTAAGATCAGGATCTTTTTCTGATGTATGAGCTAGCTCTTTGGAACCTATTCCCTATGGTGGGATGCTTTGTTCAGCTTTGATGCAGGGGGGAGGAACTTGGTGCTGCCTCAACTTGATATGCCATGCTTAGTTAATGACCAAGGGAGACATTACCTCACCTGAATGGAGATGGAGAAGGAATGGATGGGGGAGGGTAGAAGGAAGGTGTCAGGGGAGATAATGGAAGGAGAGGAGAGAGTGGAAACTGTGTTTGGTATGTAAAATAAAATAAAGAGAAATAAAGGTGACAGTCAGTATTTTACCTCACTGTCTGTCATGTTTGACCCCAAACACGAAAATTGTGGTCAGCTCTGCACTACCATATACCATGGTTTACATAACTCTTCAACTTCCATGTAAAATTCATATGTTATGATTTTAATGTGAAGGGTTTCACACAAAGCCCTATGTTCGAACTATTGTCCCCAGCTGATGGTGCAGTCTGGGGAGATTGTGCAGCCTTTAGCACCTAGGACCTAACAGGCAGGTGTGAGCCATTAGAACTGGACCTTGATGGTGGTACTTGATTCCTGTTCTAGCCCAGCTCTCTTCCTGTCTGCCACCACAATATGACCAGCAGCAAAAAACTCCCATGGCCACAGCAGGGACCTTTCTAGCTGATATGCCTTCCCCACTAAGATGCAATATACCTTTTAATCTGTGAGCCCAAATACGTTCATCTTCCCTTATGTTGCTCTGTCATAGCATGGAGAAAACCACTCAATACATCTCTCAAAGTGGAGAGCCTGTGGGGAGAGTGGGAATCCTCTTGTCTTCATCTGTAGATCACAGCCAAGTGGGATTTCTGATGTGAGATGCCCTTCTTTATGCTGTTAATATGCCTTATTACCATTAGTTAATAAAGGAGTTGATTTGACCAATAGCCAGGCAGAATATAGCTCGGCAGTGAATCTAAGCAAAGATAAAGGAAAAAGTAGGCAGAGTCTGGGAGATGCCAACAGCCACTGCAGAAGCAAGATGTGAGTTAACAAGCCACGAGCCTCATGGTAAAATATAGACTAATAGAAATGTGTTAATTTAAATTTAAGAGTTAGCTAGTAATAAGCCTGAACCATTGGCCAAACAATTATAATTAATATTAATCCTTCAAATGATTATTTATAAGCAGTTGCACACATTAGCGGGTGGGAGAGAAACCAGTCTAGTAGGACCAGAAGGACAGAAAATGCATCCAGTTACAAAAGACTTCTGCTTCAACTAGGGAGCCCATTCTCTGAGAAAATGCTATTTCAAGAGAAATGGTCTTGGGAGGGGTATCCCCCGGCTCGCTGTTAATATTAAATAGAAAATTGACAGGCACATTGGGAACAAAAAAGTAGGGTGTGAGTGCAGGAACTGTGGAAGGTGTTTTGTCTGGGGTATGAGGAAAGGGGACACGAGGTAGATATGAGGCATGGGTTTGTACTAAAGCATTGCTGTTGATGGTGTCCTCTAGCAATGCATCGTTTCCATTACTCTTAATAGATTGTTTCCAGGTTTGGGCTATTATGAATAATGCTGCTATGAACATAGTTGAGCACATGTCCTTGTATGATTGAGCATCTTTTGGGTATATACCTAAAAGTGGTATTGCTGGGTCTTGAGGTATGTGGTACATTTACGCAATGGAGTACTACTTAGTGGTAAGAAAAAAAATGACACCTTGAAATTTGCAGACAAATGGATGGATCTAGAAAAAAAACATATTGAGTGAGGTAACCCAGACCCAGAAAGACAAATATCATATGTACTCACGCATAAGTAGCTTTTAGACATAAAGCAAAGAAAAACCAGCCTGCAGTCCACAACCCCAGAGAACCTAGACAACAATGAGGACCTTAAGAGAGACATACATGGATCCACATAGGAAAGAGAGAAAGAGAAGATCTGAGTAAATTGGGAGCATGGGAATCACGGGAGAGGGTAGAAGGAGAGAGAGGAAGAAGGGAGGGGAACAGAAAAAATGTATAGCACAATAAAAACAATTAAAAAAAGTTGTTCATGATAAACTTTACCATCCCTAAGAGTGGAAGACTCAGAGGCTGAGTGGAGTTGAAGCGTTAAATGTACCCCAGTCAGGTGAAGACCAGCGTGAACACATGTAGCTGAATGAAGTGTTTGTTTCCTCAGTCACCTGCAGCCAGAAGGGAAGGGACCCCCCCTGACCATAGATGATGCTCTTGTTAACTTCTTCCCTAAATATTTCAATGTGAGCCAAACCACAGATGTGTGACGTGCATTTAATACAAGTAAAATTTACTTTAGAAATTAAATCAGGTCATTTTGAGATAATAGGGAATAGAAGCCCTCTGTACCATGTTATGGACCACATCTTGTTCAAACAGCCATTACCTAGGACAAGAGATGACTTTTGTCCTTGAATTGACTTCAGTCATGTTGCATCTATGTGGGTGTGTACATGTGTCCTGAAACACAGAGCGCATAATGAACGTGCCTATTGAGATGGCTTATGTTGATTGCCAACATGACAGGATCTAGAATCACCCTGGAGGCAAGCGTCTGGGAATGTCTGTGAGGGATTATCTAGGTTAGCCTAGGTAGGAAGACATACACACTAACCTCAGACAGCATCATCTCATGGTGAGCACCAGCGCTCATTCTTTGTGCTCCCTGACTTTGGATACTGTGTGTTCCCGCAGCCAGGTCTTCCTCATCAAAACCGGCTATCCCCTCAACTGGGAAACAAAGTATATTCTTTCATCCTTATGTTGTTTTTGTTAAGTACTTTGTTGCATCGGTGACTTGAGTAACTAAATATGCTGAAAATATTCCTGCGGGTAGAGGTGCTGCATGCTGGATAGTGGGCTTCAAGGCTGCCCGAAGACACGTGACACTATTTCTTAGCAATTTGCTGCTGTGCTGAGATACCTGCGCAGGTCCAGATCATCGATCCTGAATGCAAACCTTTCCACAGAGAAGACTCGGGAAAATGATAAATACAAATGTAAATTAGCTGTCAACTGGATATTAAAATGGATTTTTAAGACGAATTTATCTACTTTAAAAGCGAGTAGCAATGATCCTTCTGCTAAATGATTTGAGAGCGTAATTGGCTGATGAAGGGTTAGGAACACAGTGATGAGAGGAGAGTGCTTTTCATTCCAGCCTGTCACTTCCAGATTTATAAATTGGTTTATTCCAAACAAATACTCAGTTTTCAATATTAAATTGCTTTTTATTTATTTATTTAATATTTTCCTTTTCCAACATATTTATGTGGCTCCTTAAATATATCCACCAGTGGGCAAAAGCATACAACGTGCATTCTCTGGGTACATTTTAAGGTTTGCTGGAATGTAGCATTAATATCAAAGGATATCGCGTTATTAGCTTCAACTTGCAAGCACTGGGTGTGTCTTCCTTAAGATAAACACTCGTTCAGAGGAACTTAGGTTGGTGTGACAGTAACTTACTTCCGTCACGGCCATTTTCACCATGTGCAAAGTACCCCCGCTCCCCTAAGAAGGACTTACCTCATTTTCTTCATCACAGAACCAATCAGCTGTGGTCAGCTGGCTGTAATCCCACAAGACTCTTGAGAGCCACATGTTTCTGTTCATCACTGAATCCTTCTAGCCCGGTAAAACAAAAAATGCAACCAGTCTCTCGTGTCCGGAGATCACTAAGAGGGCTAGTCTGGCTGTCAAGTGAGCCACAGCGGTTCGCCTGTCTTTGCCTCTCCAACACTGGAATTATAAGTACGTGTCAACAGGTATGTCTAGACGTGACAATGCCGTGCCCTGATTACTCACAGGCTGAGTGTAACCACTCATGGGTTCTTAGGAAGGGAGGAGAGAGGGGAAGTGTGTCCAGGGAAAGTGGGCTAGGGTGGTGGCACTGTTCCCAAGGTGGAGCCCTGAGACTGGCAGCTGGCAGCGTGTTAGAAGCATATTTGGTCCCCCAGCGCATCCCAGCAACCTGCTGATCTGAGCAGATTCCCTTCCACAGGCGTGAAGGAAAGGGGGCAGCTCCACACCCAGACTCAGCAATGGATGTCATTCAAAGCCACATCTCTTCTCAGACTTCATTCACTTGTGATATAAAATGGTTATAAAATGGTAGTCGGGGAAGAGGCAGAGACAGGATATAATGGAGCCTGTGTGTGCTGTTCCATGTCTCCAGTCATGGCGAGAGGCAGCTCACAGAGAGTCCTGTATGCACAGAGAGCCCTGTATGCCCCAGCTACTGACACGTGAACCCATAGGTGCTGTGTTGAGAAGGGTTTGCAGTGTCCAGAGTTAATGAAAACTAGAGTCCAGCATGCTGTGTCACGTGGAAAGCAGATGACCATAGAAGGGTGTCTGGGAAGGAGCAAATCTTGGGGAGAAACACTAAAACCCCTCCCATTTCCACTCTGAGGTGGAGGAGTTTCTGATGGACACCAAGCTCAGAGCCTCCATGTCTGCCGTCCACAGTCTAGTTTCTGAGCTGAGCCTATGGTTTGTATGGCACTGCCAGTGACCTAAAATTGAGCAAAATAGTCAAGTGTGTCCTCAAATTTTCCTTAAGGAAAAAATTATTAAAAGTCTCTGTGGGGTCATAGATAAGCCATGAAGATGTGTGGACAGACCGTGGCACAGGAGCATAGCCACAGTCCCCCCCCCACACACACACACTGCAGACATGGAGCCACAGCAGCGGAGCTATTAACTTCATTAGAAAAACAGTTCTGACTCATTCAGAATCAGTAAGGTTTTATTGTTCTGATAGGTCTGAGTATAAAGTCACATCTATCAAAGCACAATGTTATAATGAACACTAATATGAACATTAATATGACAATAAAGGCTTCTGTCAGGAAGTCTTTTTCTTAGTTTATCGGGGGGTGGGCAGCTGAGAGGTAGCTTGGAAATCGCCAGAGTTGGTGATGGGCAACTTCCTTTCCCATCTTTAGGGACTCCTGTGGTTTGGGTATGAGCTGGCCCCTAGAAAGCTTATATTTTGAAGGAGTAGAGTCATGGACTGTGAAGGATCTGACATCATTAGTGAAATCATCCATGCATAAAATTGTCCTGTGATGTCATTACTGGGAGGTGGTGGAAAATATGAGGTGAGGTGAGGCTGAAGATGTAGGTCCTTGGGTGACTGTGTATCTTCGGATGGCATATCTTGTCTTTGGAGAAAGAGAGGTTGGGGGAGAGGGAAAGAGGGGCTGAAGGGAGAGAGAGGGAAAAGCTAAATTTGTGTGTGTGTGCATGTTTGTGTGAGGGTGCACATGTATGTGAGAGTATGTGTGCATGTGGAGGCCAGAGGATGACCTTGAATGTTGTTCCCCAGGCAACATCTATCCCCCTCTCCACTCCCTCTTCCTTCTTCTCTTCTTCATTTTTCCTTTTTGTGACAGTCTCGTACTTGTATCCAGAGATCACTAAGAAAGCAGTCTGAATGTCAAGTGAGCCACAGAGGTTCACCTGTTTCTGCCTCTCCAGCACTGGGATTACTGTGTATTACCGTGTGAACTGGAAACATAGGCTGTGGGGGATCAAGCTCAGATCATCATGTTTTTAAGACAAGAATTCTACTGACTAGCCCCCCCCAGCCCAAAGCTAGAGTCTTTCATGAAGGTGTCAAGTGATTTCTAACCATGTTGTTATATGATGATGTTCTAACAGGTTGGCAGCTGCACAGGATGGAAGCGAAGGATTCAGGGTAGGATCAGCAGGAGCCACAAAAACATCAGACTCAGAAAAATAGACCATGTGTTTCAGGAAGATGTATCAAAAGTAGATAATCTCTGTCTAGACCATCATTGAATTGGCCATTCTCAGCCTGACCTCTTTATTATACAAAGTAGAAAACAGAACAACTGCCCAGTGGGGCTTTGGGGATTTCAGATGGTCTTACGCTACTTCCTGCCAATGTAAGGGTGTGGTTGGTTTGGATGTAGTCCACTAAATAGACAAGAGAGGCAAACTGTGTGTGAGGCAGCTGCGGAGCCAGAGGGACCTAACCAGGCCCCAGGGTGTAAGTCATTGCTGCAACACCTCTCTCACCTGTACAGAGTGCAGAGCTAACTCATAGATCTCACCAGCTCTGTACTCACAACTCATTTGCTGTACTTGTCTCTGATGCCCTCTACCTTACATCTGGGATGGAGTCTTCTTGGGCAACTTGCATGTGGCACAGTAGACCTAAGTCAGCGTGATGGCAACGCGGAGGATTCTCAGAGTCAGAGACAGGACCAAGAAGTTCAGAATAAGAATCCTCAAGTTTCATCCCTCTTCCCTCTCTCCGCCATCCTCGGATGTTCATCCCCAGGTATGGCTCAGGCAGCTCATCTTTATACATCCCCAGTCTGCCCTCCCAGATGCTTCTCTTTCCAGGGCAAATCTTGGCATTTTCACAAGTTGCTCCACTCAGAATAGCACTACAAGAGCAGAAGGATTCAAGAGCCCATGGCATCTGGGAGAGGGCACACATGCTGCAGTTGGTTTCTTAACAGAATTTCGATGACTACCTCCCTTAAGCCCACAGTCCACACACTGAGCTCATTCTGTCCATATTTGCCTCTAATTGAATGATCGGGGCCACTGTCCCCTTTCTCCAGATAGATTACTAAGGATGAGGGTGAAGCCTTGTGCCATGCCACGCTATGAGGACTGGGATACCTTCCTTGGCAGAACTTTGGGATCCCCAGGGTAAAAGAAAAGCATCATTCTGCATCTCTCCCCATCCCACAAGGATATCATTTCTAAGGCACAGGATCCAGGAGTACATAGGAGGTCCAGACTATACTGTGGACAATGAACTTCAGGGGTCACTCTGATAGAGTCCTTGGAGTTAAGGGCCGGGGATGACCCTGAGTATTGTTTGCCTTTAAAGTGAGACTGCAGGCTAGGACCAGGATTGGGAACTGAGGTCATCCCTGGATACTGTTAACTTCTGGGTGTGGGAGCATTTGACACGAGGGCTTCACGTCTCCTCCTTCCAAACTTTCTCTTTCCACCTCTGCCCTTCCAGTTCTTTAGGGTCAATTCCCTCTCAGCCTCTGGAAGTAGGAAAAAAGGTTTGAAGGCTTAGTTTCCAGTCTGCTTGATGGGCTTGCTTCCTCTGCATGTCTGTAACATGTTGAAGGAAAAGTAGGAAAGGCTCCATCAAGGGCTTCTGGCAGACAGCTCTTGAGGGGCAGTTTGGCAGTGTGCATGGGATGCAGTCTAAGGAGCCTGAGGAACAGCTGCCTGGCCCCCGGGGTCTGGATCCCTGCGATTGGCTTACAAACACATGGGTCTGAGCGCCATGATAAATGGAACAATAGGGTAATGGTTGGTTCTCCGCTGATCCATATCCGAGAAGGCTATAAAAATGGTAATGCGTGTATTCATAATTAACACACTAGCTATAAATCATCTCAGAACCAAATTACAAAAACGAAGAATCACATGTATCGCTATTGGGGTGAAAATTCATTTGTGCAAAAGCAAGAAGACAGAACTGGACCAGAGAGGTGGACTCACCGTTGTCCAGCTCAGTGCACTGGAGATGGAGGGAAGCATCTGTGATGACCCGACAGTGAGCCTCTAGGATGAGGAGGCTCCAGGTGGACTAAGGAGATACGGCAATGTGAGTGATTTCCTCCAAATCAAAGCACTCCCTCCTGAAGGAGGAGGGGGGAGGCTAACGAGACTCAGGAAGTCCCTGAAACTAACCAGATCTCAAGGTCCTTCACCCAGGGTATGGAAGCAATAAGGTACTATTTGGTGAGGAGGCTCTCTGACCAGACAAGCTGTCTGCAGGTGGCCATTAGGCCTGTCTCCCTGGGTCTAGGGATGCAGCTCCCAGGTTACGATAGACTTTTCAGAGATGAAGCACTTTGGTGAAAGATACTCTTTCACCCTGAGAAACTCACTGGATTGCCAGATTGAACCTTGATGTGATGGTCACTTTGGTCTGTCACCATTTTCCTAACTGGTGTGAGTAATTGTTCTCATCTCCCCAAAGAAGTCTCACACAACATGAGAACACCCCCAAACATGGCATGCGGACCCCTGTGATTCAGTGACTATCAGGGCAACACTTGCCAGCCTATATTTTATTCACAGAATTCCAACAAGAGTTACAGATTCCCTCAGCTATGGCACTCACCTGTGGCGTGATCATCACCAGGACTGTGGCTGTGCTGGGACCTTTGTATTTAGTCCCTGTCTTAGTAGATACAAGATCACAGCTCTGTATCAAGCAGGGTTCTCTAGAGGAACCCATCCAATAGAATGACGCTTCACCTGCTTGGCTCATACAGCGGGCTGAGGAGTCTTCCAGTCCACTAGTCTGGATGTCTCAGCATCCAAGTCTGGTGCGTGCCAAAGGCCTAGAAGGTCCCTGGAGAATCATTAGTTTTCAGTCTACACTGGGATGCTGAAGAAGATAAGTTCTAGTCTGGACAAAGGATGGCAGCAACGGCCACAGCTGCCACCTGCTGGAAAGTGGGGGAGGGTCTTTATGCCCTGTGAATCCTTCCTGAGAACACCTCACAAGCTGGCCATCTGGGTTTGTCAGCACAGCCAGTGAGAGACCAAACCAGACTGAAATCCCAATTGCCAGAGTCTCAGGATGGGTTCTGCTTCCTGCAAAAACGCTGTCCTGTGTCGTTTCCCTACGGCTGTGGCAAAAACACTGATGGACAGGAACTCAGGGAGAAAAGGGTCTATTTATATCACAGCAGAGTTGATCATAAAGGGAAGTGAGGGCAAGGACCTGGAGGCAGGAACTAAAGCGGAGACCATGGAGAAGTGCTGCTTTCTGAGCTGCTTTCTTATATATCCCAGGACAACCTGAGCCAGGGTGGTGCCATTTACAGTGGGGCTGAGCCCTCCCACATGAAACAATCTAGAAAATGCACCCTAGACTTGGTGTATGCCGATCTGATGGAGGCACTTTCTCAGTTGAGGTTCCCTTTTCCGAGATGATCCTAGCCTGCGGCAAATGGGCAAATAATGAACCAGAACAGGTGTCTTGCTCAGCAATGGGCTAGCTGCCTCCTCTTGGGAGATGAATGAGGTAGAAACTGAGGACCAGACGTGCTCCTGATCTGGATTCAGGTTGGACCAGTCCTGACCCATAGATCCCTGCCCAGAATGCTTGGGTCTAAATTAGGTCAAAGACAGAGCACCAACAACGTTTTCTGAGTACCTTGCAGAGGGTCTTTCCCTGGTGCACTTGAAGTCCTAAGAGTCACAGTATAGAGGTGTTTCCTGGACCAGGTAGATGTTCCTTGAGCAATTTTTTGAAGAGAGAATTTAAAAAAAATGCATTGAACATTTGTCAGTTCTGTCCATGAGGATCTCTCCTCATTGCTAGCAAGCTTGATGGAGCTCACGCTTTCTTACACACACACACACACACACACACACACACACACACACACACACACACACACACGTGCGCGATTATGCATATTCTTTTCCCAAGTTTGGTTACTGTATTATGCTATTTCGGCTGCACCTTTCCCACCCTCGCTGGATTATAATTATCTGGTGTTAAGCTCCTGCTATACACAATCCAAAGATCAAGCGGGGATTTTACGGGCAGCTGGAAGCTCAGGAGAAAGAATCGACTTGAGCGTCTGCATTCGGAATGTGTCTTCTCTCACCCTCTGAAAATACATGGAATAAGATCAAGCTATTATGACTTAAGTAGCTAGGTACAATCAGAGCTGAGAAGAGGCAGCCCTGGAAGCCAGAAGTCACAGAAAACCTGGGTACCCTGTGCATTATCCTCAGACCTCACTGAGCTTTGCTAAGCAGGCTTCATCCTCTCTCCAGTTGAAGAAACTGCGAGGAGGTTCTGTGACTCAGTCAAGGTGACATGGCTGGGATGAGGCGCTGAGATGCCCCTCCCAGGTGCTGGTGTCCCTCTAATTCTGCTGTATTGTCCTTGGCAAGTACAGAGTCTCTTCAGTGACTGAGTGAAGTCGGAGGCTTAGATACGTGGTTCACACCTCCCTCTCAAGGGCTATGTCCCAAGTTAGGAAGATTCTCCTCTGTGAGGAGGACAAGCGGGACCATCCCTGCAACTAACTGTCTTCCAGTCACAATGTGGTCACCCATGAGGGCGCTCTGAGAACTACAAGGGGACAGGAAAATGTAAGGCTTCTGATATCTTTGTTAGGGGTCAGAAGCTATGGAGATGGGCTTAGCTTGGTAAACAAATTCTTACATGACACCCATTGGAACTTCCTCAAACTGGCAAACGTTAAGAGTAGCAAGGAACCCCAGGCAGCTCCCACCTATCACTGTGTGGTCTGAAATCTCAGCAAAGCAGGATGAGGTACAGGGAGTAGGCAGGCAGGTTTATAAAGTCACATCGACTTGCTCTGGTTAGGGTGGACTCCGTTTTCCTAGCAGGCTCAGCTTTCCTCATTGTATATAGTGAGGTAGAGGAAGGAACAGAAAGCTATACTTCCGTTATACTTGGTTAAGTGGAAACTTCCTTAACCAAAGATGGATATAACGAGGGGCTCTCTGATTTATGACACTTGCCAGCCACAGGCTTGGGAGATCACCTCTCAAGCTCTGGTGTCCATCCATCTAAGGCCTCATAATCTTCATCTATGAGACAAGGAAACAGTGTCTTCCTAACAACACACGGGGCTCTCATAAGGACCACATTTGATAATACCTCCAAATGTTGGCTCAGAGTGATACAGTGCAGACCGGCTGTCTTTGGTCTTAGCAGACAAGCACTAGAACTCAGTGTTTGCTGCCAGGTCTCCAGGAGCTCTGGCCATGCATCATAGGGCCTGGACAGGTTGCACACTGACCCAGCTTTGAGGCCCTACATCACTGTGTTCCTGTTTCAGTTTAGCAGGATTGCACTTTCCCCCAACAGAGAGTTCCACAAACACAAGCATTCAGGGTGTACCCCTGCCCAGCAAAACCTGAAAAGGTAGAAACAGGTGAGTGTCACCACTTCAGGGGGTGTATCTAATATGTCACAAAGTCTGAGAAGTGATATGTTAAGGGGTTGTGCTGGAAGGAACAGTTTAAAGACACACAAATGCCACCTCAACAGAGAAGTAGTAATAAGGGCTGGGTGCTCTCTCTACTGCCTAGGAATGCTGTGTGCCCTGAGATCCTGAGTTATAGACAAGGACGCCTTTGAACAGAATGAGCATCCTCAGCAAAAAGGAGGCAAGGTTAAGAAGAGGAACTGAGGTTTCTTGATAGTCAAGTTACAAACAGAAAACCAATCACCTCTAGTGAAGAGAAATACCTCTTGAAAGTGGAGACACCAGTGTGTGACAACTTCATAGCTCTGTGCAGGCAAGCTTGATGCTCTCGAGTCAGCTTCATCTTTTATAGGCATAGGAGAGTCACTCGGGGTAAGCCTGGAACATTTTGCTAGGAGCAAAGTTGGCTGCACCTACTCATACTGCATCTCTCTGGACTTAGGAACTCAAGCTTCAGAACCTGCCGTCCACAGCTCTCTTCCAGGAGAGCCCAGTCCAGAAGCAAAACATCTAGAGTTTGGTCTAACAGTGTCAGGGTCCAGAATGGCAAAGACCCATGAAGCCCATCTGGAAGATGGTTCAGTTTGGAAAACACAACCAAAGCTAATGGCAGTAAGGCAATCAAACACCTGTATTTGCCCAGGGCTGCTGTGAGCACAGGGTGTGCAGGCTCCATCCATCCCAGCAGCCCCTGCTATTGCTCCAGCCTCTGCTGCTGCCAGGTCCCTACTGGCACTTCTCATGGGTGACAGTCCCCTTTTCACCTTGAAATATTCAGTCATTTAAATATGGGAGCTTTCCAAACCTGTCCCAGGAGTGCATTTAGTATTGCATCTACACCAGCCTTCAGTAAATAACCTTCTTGCAAATGGATTCATAATCAAAATGTCCTAGATAGTTACATGTTTGCATAATTTGAATAAACAGGTGAGGACAGCAAAAAAAAACAAAACAAAGCAAAAAACCAAAAGAATAACCCAAAAGGCTCGATATCAGATAAATATCTCTATCAGCTACTAGAAGCCACTTAGAAACCAAGACCCTTCCTTGTCTCCTAGCACAGAGGGTCCACTATTCTTTGTGGATGATTTGTCCTTCAAGGTGTTTGCTGGACTGTGAGTTACTTATACTCCCATGGGCTTTAGTGAGGCTCGCCAAGGAACACTCATTCAAAACAATGTTGGAAACATTTGCAGAGAAGAAAGAGGAAGGATACAGGCCTTCACGTGCCCTTTTAGGGCAGCATGTGTGAATCTATTGCTGTTTTATAGGACCAGACTCTAAGCAGAACCCATTGCTCCTGGGTACGAGAGTGACAGCACCTTGACCTGTCTGTGCCAACGGCACTGTGCTGTTTGGTGTTGCTGGCATTGACTCAAAGATTCATGAGCTTTGTATGTGATGTGTTTATTCTACACTGAAGAAGGTTCAGTGCACTCTAGCCAAGGCAGAGATAGAGGTCTACTGCTCTTCTCTGCTTGTGGACTAAGGCATAAGTCCCGAGAAAACTCAAGAGAAGTGTTATAGGCATCGGCGGAGCTTGGTGTAGCTGATCTGGGAGCAAAACAAGCATTGAGGTCTTCCTTCCATAGACCTAGTAGGCTATAGGCATCGGCAAAGTTTATAAACCTAGAGCAAGGAGAACATCTGACCCAGGGGAGGTCAGAGATACTGGAGATCAGGGAAGAGACTGGAGAAGGGCAGTTGTAGGTCCTGTCATGGATTCTGAAGTTCTGAATGTGTTTTTGTCAGAGTAGCTATCTAATACGCTCTAAAGAGCCTTCATTCCAAAATGATTTTAGCATCACTCGGAGCTTCCAGAAAGAGTGAAGAGACCCAGACTATACCTTAATAGCTCCCAGAAATGATGATCTATGATCCAACCGGGAACGTGTCAACAGTGGGGAACTGATGTCCTGAAATAATGTTAAGTGTGGGTTTGATAACCTTTGCCAGCCTTTGTAGGTGTTTCCTTGTCTGGGAGGAGGGAAGGTATGGGCCATTCTCTGAGATTTTCTTGCACAATTTAGAGAACTTCCCATCCCCAAGTGCTGTCACTATGGTTATCGCCTCTGCCTCCTGATGAACCCTGAGCATCCTGTACTCCTTCTGGGAAATTCCATCATCTTAGAACATTGAGCAAATCGACTTTTGTCAGTGGTCAGCAAGGTCAAATTCATTCATGGGTTCCTGTTCTTCTTTGGTGAAGGGTATGGTAGGTCTTATTACATTTTGGGCAGCATATTTATTTCCACCCAGCTTGTGAATTGAGCATACATTCTGAATACAGAACTCTTGTTGAGTTTGTGGTTTTCAAAAATTTTTGGCTTTGTCTAAGAAATGATCCTTGGCCAAAAAGATTTCCTCCTCCTTCCTCAAGAGGTTAAAACCTCTCCAGCCAATGTCTGAGTAAGGAATCTGGAGATTTCAGTGTCAGGATGGTGGAGAGAAGAGGTGGGGAAGGGAAGGTTCTAGTATAAAAGATGGACATATTGGGTCCCAGACCATCCATAGCTCATATCAAAGCAGCATGCATAGGCATGTACAAGGATGCATTTATAAACATAGGTAGGTGTGTGTGTGTGTGTGTGTGTGTGTGTGTGTGTGTGTGCATGCGCGCACATGTTGCCATGTATTTGGGATCACCTGGAAAAGTGTCCTTTATCCTAACTTTATTAGTTACATGGTGTGTGTGAGACTGTCAGAGGACTCTGTGAAAGTCAGTTCCCAGGGACAAAACTCAAGTTATCGGGTTTGGTGGTCAGTGATTTTACACACTGAGTATTTGGCCAGCCGCATAAATTGGTCTTCAATTTATCCATTCATTCACGTAACAAGAGATAGCCAGACCTCTATTCTTTTCAGCTATGCCATGAGTTCTATGGAGACAAAGCCAAGAGTCCTTATGCTATCCCAGGCCTGCCAGGAAGGAGTCAGGCCGACAACAGTAAGCACTCCCTGCAGCAGGCACTGCTGAAGCCATGACTGAGCATCCCAGAGAGCAGGGTTTGGAGCAGTGAGGTTGCTGAGCCATGGACCATAGCAGTGGGTGCCATTTCTGAGGCAACACTCCTCGCCGTGTGTCCCAGTGTCTTGCCACCCACAGTTAGGGTGCCTCACATCAAGTTTCCTTCACTTTCGTGTTGGGAGACAGAGAGGCACACAGACTGTCAAAGTGAGAAGGCCTTGGTCCGAGGCCTCTTAAGATGTTGGAAGGGTAGGCTTCAAGCAGGGTCTTCTTGGGGCAGCTGAGGAAGTCAGAGACAGCTCCCTGGAGAAAGCTCTCCTCCTATATTTCATAGAGAACATTGCGTATCACATTCTTGGTATTTCTATCATATACATCTACCACAGTCACCAACCTCCAGGGTTCTAAAACTATAGAGTGAGCTACTTATGGCGAACGACTCATATCTCAATTACCTAGCGTGCATTTTGTGTTAGGTGAGTCCCCAGCACATACCTGCTACTTAACAGCTAATTGCCATTAAATAAACCAATTAATCAGCGAGTTGAATAAATGTCATGCTGGTAAATGCTGTTCCATTTGCTCTTGTCTGGGGCATAGATGCTGCCATTATGACCGATTTCAGGCCGCCTGTCTGCTATCTATTGTTCAGTTTGCAAAGCTACTGACAACGGAGCCATCGACATTTGTCAACCAGTACAAGAGGGGACCTCAGCTCTCGGGTGTGTCAAGACGGACGTCCCTGTGCCCATGTGGGTAGAACCGAGTACTGTCTTAGCC
The DNA here is from genome assembly GCA_004026605.1 of Ondatra zibethicus. NCBI lineage: Eukaryota > Metazoa > Chordata > Mammalia > Rodentia > Cricetidae > Ondatra > Ondatra zibethicus. Next base: position 8,368 of record PVIU01013551.1, on the reverse strand, counting down.
CAGGTTGTGCTGCTAGGTTGTGGGTAACTGCACAGGCAGAGCACAGGTCTCATGGTCCTCGACGCTCTGTAGTTATATCACATGTGAGCTCAATCTCCCAGGCTCTAAAGATCTGTGGGGATTTTCTTTGCCAAGAATGAACATCCTAGAGAACAAACTCTCAGCAGCCTTGGGTACCACTATGAGGACCTAAGATGAGTGATGCCCTAGGCAGCACAGGTCAGGGGGGAGAAAATAGGATCAGTATTGGAAGAAGAGTGACCCAAGAAAAACTCAGGCCAGGGCAGGAACACAAGCTCCATGCTACCCTTGTCCAGGGGGTGGTAGGATGCCTGCAGACCAGGGAGGGCTTAGGTAGCTGCAGGGTCATCTGGGACAGCCAGGATCACTGAAAGGCTCTCTGATCAAGACCTGTGGTGTTTCTTCATCTCTTAATGGACTAGGGGGCTGCCAGTTTAGATTAGAACAAGATAAGAAGTTTAGGAAGTTTCTGGTGGAGGTCCACCTCTGTCCACATACCTTGGTCCATGCCTGGTTCTGCTGGTGGTTGAGGTTCCATGTCTTAGGCTTCTCTGAGCCTTATTTGACATTAGACGAAGAGGTGCCTGTCATATTCCATCATATTCCATCCAGAGTCCTAAGCTAGGGTCTGAGCACTGAGCAACTCTGCCCAAGGGCTCACATGCTGCTGTGGGCGTGGTCTTCTTGAACTAGACAAACCTTCCCTCTGTAGCCCAGGCCACCTAGCAGATCCCAGGTCCAAGACTAACACCTGTTGTCAGCCAGACCTGTGTAGGTGACAATCCTCATGGAACTCAGGACCTGAGTCTATTACATCCAGCCTGCATCTCCCATCCTCCACAAGAGCCACCATGGAATCCCCATTGCCCACCTAGGAACAGCCTTCCATGTGCCAGGCGAAGGAGATTTTGGTTAATCCATAACTCTATAGCTCAGAGGTTGCTTATCTATCTGCAGACACACAGGGAAACATTGTCTGTGGTGCTGAGTCACATGCTTTTGTACCTAGGTTTTTGGAGGAAATGTAAATTATTTTAACATTATTTTTTCTGTATGGAACTTTCTAGCGATATGAAGTATGTATAATTTAATGTGTCTTATTTGTGTGTGTATGAGCAGTAGGAGTGCACAGACATTTGAGTGTTTAGTGCGTGGCTGCCTATGTGTGGTAGTGGCGTCTCTTTGTGTGACGGCCATGTTGTTTCTGTCAGAGGTACATGTTGCCTCTTTGTGTAAGGAAGGGGTGATGTGCTATCTCTGTGTATAGGAGTGCTCTGTCTTTGTGTGCAGTGTGTGATGTCTGTGTGTGTTAAAGGTGTGCTACTTCTGTGTAAGGGTGCACTGTTGCTGTGTAATGGGGTGTGCTGTCTATGTGTGAGGGTGTGCAGTCTGTGTGTATTAGAGGTGTGCTGTCTCTGTGTATAAGGGTGTGCATTCTGTGTATATTAGGGGTGTGCTGTCTATGTGTGAGGGTGTGCAGCCTGTGTTTTAGGGGTGTGCTGTCTCTGTGTGTGAGGGTGTGCTTTCTGTGTGTATTAGGGATGTGCTGTCTCTGTGTGCAGTGTGTGACGTCTGTGTGTATTAGGGGTGTGCTGCCTTTCTGTGTGTGAGGGGTGCACTCTCTGTATATGAGGAGTGTGCTGGGTCTGTGTGTTAGGAGTGTGCTATTTCTGTATGTGAGGGCTGTGCTACCTGAGTGGGAGCAGTGTGCTGTCTCTGTGTGCAGTGTGTGATGTCTGTGTCTATTAGGGGTGTGCTGTCTCTGTGTGCAGTGTGTGATGTCTGTGTGTATTAGGGATGTGCTGCCTCTCTGTGTGTTTTATTTTTTCTATTGATGGGAAAAGCCTAACAATCAAATTACTTAGAAGACTTTTCAAATTGACTTTGCCTCTCTTATAAAAATGAGCCACATAATGTCTTCGAGGCCATCACTGAGTCTTTCAGAGGGAGGGTGAGGTGAATCAGCAGTAAAACCCACACACTCTTGCTAATGGTGTTAATCTCATTTGCTGTCAACATTCAATACTCATTGCAACTCCTGTCCCTCTACCCCCTGGGACAGAAACCTTGGAAGAGGAGCTGCCGGAGGAGACAGACTGTAGTCAGACCCACACTGTGTGTCCCAGATGTCAAGGGAGGGTGTGGTTGTCATGGCTCACTCTAAAAGTCTGTCTGTGAAGAGAGAGAAGGGACAGATAGGACCCGAGAGCTGCTTCTTGCTGGAGCAAATAACATCCCACACATTAGAACATCTGGAGCAAATAGCATCCCACATATTAGTACATCTGGCCATTCTCACATGCATGTGGGTCAGACAGCAGAGGTCTGAGCCTGGGAAGGGAGAGTGAAGATAGAGTGTCATCATGATACATTCTCTTGGGTAGCTCCTGGTGACAAGTTCAGGTCTGTGGAGCAGTAGGCACCACAGAGCCAAAATGTTTGACCCCAGAAAATCTGTAAAAAATTCTGAGCTGGGTAAGTGGGGACTAAGACACTCCCATCTGCCAGTACATGAGAAATGAGTGGACCTTTCTGGGCCTACATGTTTGTCTCAACAGAGAGGTACTGAAACCTCCTGTCTGGTTTTGGATGAGCGGTACTCAAGGATGCCAGACGTCCAGCAGAGCAACTCCATTTTCAGGCTAGAACAACAGCTATGGATGCTGGCCATTGCTAGCTTGGGATGTATCTACAGAAACAAGATAAGGGGTAGGATTCTGTTAAGAGAAAGAACATCTGAAGTGAGACACACAAATGGAGTTTCAAGGCATTAACCAGTGAACTGGGAACCAGTGCAGGAGGGAGTCAATCAACTCGGAGGAGCCAGAGGAAGCATCAGGATAGAGATGGCTTTGGGTGGAGCAGGCTCCAGCCTGACTCTGATGTCTACCGCACTGCACTGTCTGGGCAGGGAATGTATGCTTGATTATCCCCATGGGACAGTTAGGAAGTCAGGGTGGCTGACTGCACCAGGCTGGAATGGAACAGTTTGTGAATTAAGTGGGGAAAGGCAAAGTATGGGCATAAAAAGACTAGGGTACAATTGAGTGTGACAGATTATTGCTCTAAGGGCAGGGAGCCAGAATATACAGAAAATGGGGGGACCGCGATCCTACTGGCCAGAAAGGGGGAGGGATAGAGATGTGGGATGGGAACAAAGGCTTTTGGGAAGAGAAAGCAGCCTGTTCTCCTGGATGGATTGCTTAGAAATGAGAATCATAAAGCCCAAAAGCATTCAGGGGATGCCAAACTGAGATGGTGCTTCATGAGAAACACACCGGATAAAACTGAGCATCAGTGCGAGGCAAACAGCAAGCCTGCCCTGCTTCCCACTATGCAAGGTCCTATTGCGCAGATCATAGGCAAATCATCTTATCTCTGGGCCTGTCTTGTGATGGGAGTACAACAGAGAGCAAGTCAATACACAGCGGACAGTAGATGATGCTTGTCAAGGAAGAGTCGTAGGACAATATGATACTAAGCAAACCCGAGGATGGGAAGGATGCATGCACAGACAGAAAGCCAGCACATCCCAGGCTTCAAGATGAGTCAGATACAGGCTCGGGTTCCAGGTATAACAGTCCTAGAGGTTCTGCACTTGTGCAGACCTCCAGGACCAGCAAGGTACAGGAAGTGCTCTGTTGAACCCCACAGCACTCTGATGCTCACTGAGTTCTCTCCCTCCCCTGTTGGGGCCTCAGCATCTCAGATATCCTGAATCCCTATGGTCCTGGTACTGGATTGTCAAGTGGTACTGGCATGGAGGCTTGGGCACTTCCTGTCATCTATATGGACCCAGCTCTGAAGCTAGCGTCTAACCAGGAAACAGTTGCCTCTCACAGGGTCCTGCCCATCTTCGCGGACTTTTTCCCATCCTTTCTTTTCTTTCTATTTTTAAGAACAGAGGCAAAGAGATTTCCCAGTCACATCCTGTCTACACATGCATCCATCACCAGGGTGAAGGTACATTTGTTATGGTCAGTGAACAACCATTGATGCATGATTGTCGCCCAAAGTTCACATTTAGATTCATCCTGTATATGTATGTATTTGCATGAACGCAATGACATAATCCACCATTGCGGATCATATGAAAGCTATATGATAACGTATCATCACTGCCTGAAATTCTTCTAGGCTCTGCCATCCTGTCTCTCTCACCCCGCCCCTGGCATTGCCCACCACTGTGCTCTCTCTTAGTTTTACCCTTACCTGATCACAGTGAGGAAATGCGTAGCATTTTCACACCGTCTACTTATGAACAGATATTTGAGTTTCCCTTATGTTTTTAATGACCCTGGAGCACCATTCTTTCTGGGCTGAATGCTATCATAGCATGAGTACACCCCCTTCAACTCCTCCACTGAAGACATTATTTGCTTGCAAGGTTTAGAAACCAAAAAAGAAAGCTACTGTAAATATCTGTGTTCAGGGTGTAGTGTCAACAACAGTTGTTATTTCTTTGGGGAAAATACTAAGGGGTTTAAGTGCTAGATTCCATGGACTGTGAATATTTATACATATATGAAACTGCAAGGCTGTCGATCAAAACCGGCTGCATCATCCAGCAATTTGTATGGGTATGCATGTGAATGTACATGTGTATGCACACATGCACAAGTGTTGTGCACGCATGTGTGTGCATATGGATGTAGAGGCCAGATGTCAACTTCAGGCGCTGCTCCTTAGGCACGATTTCACCTCGTTTTTGAAACAGTTTCAAAGTCTCATTGGCTGCAGACATGTAAACTTCTCTCCGGAGAGTCCAGGGATCTGCCTGTCTTTTCTTTGCTAGCACCGGTATTACAAAAAATGCACCAGCACACCTCGAGTTTTGCATGTGGGTTCTGGGCATTGAAATCAGGTGTGCATGCCTGGGAGCGAAGCACTTTACTAAGTGAGCCATACTCTGGCCCATTCTGCATTTCTTATCCCAGTGAGTGGGAGCCCCCGCTGCTCCTCAGGTGTCAAGGCACCCTCTGTTCCTGCCACCCTGGTGAGGATGGAGTGGCGTCCTGCTTTCCATGTGCATTTCTCTGAGGAGAAGTGCTAAGGACAGTCTCCCAACACGCTAGCTTTCTACCTGTTTCCAAGAACTGTAAGGTCTTTGCAAAGACTTTCATCCCTCCATCCTTGTTGAAGAATTCTTTTCATAGTTTGGATAACAGGTCTTTAAGTCTTTAGGAAATGGTTCAACCTAGTATGTGGCTTATCTTATTATTCTCTTACTACCATCTTCCTTCATAGAGTAGGTTTTATTTTTTATGGAAATACAGCTCACTGTTTTCTCAGGGTCCTTTCCTTTGCTCCTATAGGTAAAATGTCATTTTCACATCTGAGGTCCTCAGGACGTTACTCTGTCACCCTCCAGAAATGTTGTAGTCAGGTATTTTACATGGAAGTCTTTGATTCATTTTTAGTCAGATTTTGTAATGGGTGCACGCTCTATGTCGCTACTTTGTTTTATTTATGTATTATTTATTTTGCCATGTAGATGTCCAGTTATTCTGGGACCATGCATTCAAACACTAGCTTGGCTTCACTGTGTGGCCTTTTTTGTCTCTAAGGATCCTCTGTTCTTTTCCAACCATCTGTTTATCTCTTCTTTTACTAACACCAAATTGTGTGCAGCATCATTGTACATCTTGAAATCAGTGTAAATAATGTCACTGTGTTCCTTCTCTTCAGTATTGGGCTAAGTAACTTGGGTCTTTTGTCTCTCCACATAGAGTCAGTCTGTCAGTATCACAGTTATTAGAGGCTGAGGCTTTCCTTGGAATGATGCTGAATCCACAGAACTATCCTTTTCACAACACTGAGTCATCCCACCCACGACCATGTAACAACCCTTCTCCAATTCAGTTCTTCTATTTCATTCACAAGAATTTTGTTCTCAAACTAAATCTATTTTATTATACATGTACACAAATTTCACTTTGGTTGTATGAATGTAAACGGTACCTTGTGCTTAGAGTCAAATCCCACTTCTCATTGCTGCTACAAGAGAGCAGTGACAGGCTTCCTGGTTTTAAGCTTCTGTGCTGTATATCTTGCCAAAACTGCTTATTCCTGGTGTCTTTTAGTTACTCCGGGTTTTATTTAGAAATGCTCGTGACATCTGAAAGCGGATTTCTTTCTTTCCTAATCTATCTATTGTCTTTATTGTATCGGCCATGACTTCCAGTGTGTTGACTAGAAATAACGAGGGGGAAATCTGTGTCTTGACCCTGATTATAGCAGGAAAGAAGCCCAGTTTCCCGCAGGAGCTAAGATGCTAGATATGAAGTATTTCAGTAGGTTTTCCTTCAACCAGATTCCCCTCTGCTGCTAGTATTTTCAGTTTTTAATCATTTGTGTGGGCTTGATTTTTGTCAAGTGCCTTTTTCTGTATCTATTTATAGTATCATATAATTGATTTTATGTGTATGAATGTTTCCCTGTGCATACATGTATGTGCCATGTGCTTGTAGTACATGCAGAGTCCAGAAGAGGGCACTGGATCCCCTGTTCTAGAGTTATAGGTCATGGTAAGCCCCCATAGGAGTGCTGGGAACTGAGTCAGGGTCTTTTGCCAGAGAAGCAAGTGCTGTTAACTACCAAACTATCTCTTCAGGCCCCACAGGAGGGTTTTTATTGTTTAGACTATGTGTGTGATCTATTTTACTGATAGTTTTTAGACAGGATCCAACCATGTACTTGTATTCACACTAGCCAAAAGCTGAGCTTCCCCTTGAGATCTCCTTCCTGCCCTAGAGTGCTGAGTGTCTAGGTATACACTCTATGCCTGGCTCACATTTACAAGTGTTATTGTATGAGTTGACCTCGGGTACCCAGCCTGGGATCATTCTTTTAAACACTGTACCCACCTAAGCATGTTAGTTATTTTCCGTCCCTGAACCTTAATGCCAAGGTGGCATGACTTGATGGGGAAATGAAGCCTGTGCCGCTCACCTCTCTCTGGAGGTCTGAGGGTGTGGTACCAGTGTCCACACAGGAATAAGGGACATTCTGTTCTTTTACAGAAGCTTGCTCATAATAGCCATTGAGGGCTTGCCACTTGTGATGTCCCACTGGGTTCTATGTCTTAAAGATCCCTCCAACTCATAACAAAGCCACACTGGACAGCAAGCTTCCAATACCTGGCCTCATGGGGAACAGACCTTCTCCAAACCACAATAATAAGGGAAGCAGAGCTGAGGCTTCAAGGCAGCTGCCCCTGCCCCGCAGTGTTCTCTCCAACTGCACCTGGATCAGACAGGTGTGAGTTCACCTCTTAATATCTCCTACATAAAGCAGACAGCGAATGAATGAGGTTGATCACAGGGACTTCCGGGAGATGAGATATTTGGCTGAGAATGAAATGCCCCCACTGAGAGTCAGGCGAACGCTCTGACTGACAGTTTTTCAGAGGAGTCATGGGATGGGATCAGAAGCCAAGCAGCAGCCCCATCTGGACATGTCACCCAAGAACTTCTGCTGTGTCTGGTTCATCTCTGCTCTCCAAAGCCACCCGCTGCTCTCTGGCCTGACTCTTACACATTTCCAGTTTCCTAAGGCGACCAATGATGCTCCATCCTTGTCCTCCAATTGCAACCTGAACTGTTCCAGTGGCAGAACTGGGTGGAGCTCCCTGCCCCACAGTCTTTCCAGCCATGCCTCACCTAGGAAGTATTGCTTGTGCACATGTTCCCTGGTGAGCCTTGTTCTCTGGACCAAGTGACTAGCCCTTCACTGTGGCCTTTTGCCATCCGATTCCTGCCCCCTCACAGTGTGTGGTTAGCATCTCAACATGCAAATCCGGGCAGCTGCAAAAGTTACTGGAAGCCCATTTGCCTGTTGTTGGCCATCCTGCCACGGAGACAATGGCAGCTGGGGTTTTGAGACCACATCTATCCCTAATGCTATTTCCTGTAAAATTCCTCTTAATTGTTATCACTTCTCCATCTACAGGTCCCTAGAATATTCTGGTGGTAATGTGATGACCGCAATCCAGAGCCCTCCTCTTTAAATCATGCCTTTGGTCCATCTTGCAAGGCTAGGCTAGCCAGTCCTTGTGTCTGTCTGCTGGAGGGAGCCAGCCCTGCGCAGCCACTCTACCTCCTGAGACCTTACCTCCAATGACAAAGCAGAGCTGTGCGGTTCTGAAGCCTGATACATACCTCATGCTACCTTCGCTCTCCCAGGAAAACATCTGCTTCCGTGTGTCTTGGTTAGGGTGAATGTATGCTCTGCTATGCCCCCCGCCTAGAGAGCTTTCTGAAGACTCTCTCTAAAAGACCATATCATGTCTGATTGTTCTGTCATGGACTGTGGAATGACCTAGAAGGCTATATTGACTGGGAGCAAC
>PVIU01013550.1:20628-55511 GCA_004026605.1 Ondatra zibethicus | reverse complement strand
AGAAGACTGTAAAAAAAAAAAAAAAAAAAGGACACAGTCATTAAGACAAAAAGGCATCCTACTGAATGGGAGATCTTCACTAACCCCAGATCAGAAAAAGGTCTGATCTCCAAAATATACAAAGAACTCAAGAAACTAGACATTAAAATTCTAAATTACCCAATTAAAAAATGGGGTAATAATCTGAACAGAGAATTCACAACAGAAGAAGTTCGCGTGGCCAAAAGATACTTAAGGTCATGTTCAACTTCCTTAGTGATCAGGGAAATGGAAATCAAAACAATGTTGAGATACCATCTTACACCTGTCAGAATGGCTAAAATCAAAAACACCAATGATAGCCTATGCTGGAGAGGATGTGGAGTAAGGGGAACACTCATCCATTTCTGGTGGGAATGCAAACTTGTGCAACCACTTTGGAAATCAGTGTGGCAGTTTCTGAGGAAATTGGGATTCAACCTACCTCAGGATCCAGCAACACCACTCTTGGGAATATACCCAAGAGATGCCCAATCATACTACAAAAGCATTTGTGCAACTATGTTCATAGCAGCATTGTTTGTAATAGCCAGATCCTGGAAACAACCTAGGTGCCCCTCAATGGAAGAATGGATCAAGAAAGTGTGGAATATATACACATTAGAGTACTACGCAGCAGTAAAAAACAATGACATCTTGAATTTTGCATGCAAATGGATAGAAATAGAAAACACTATACTTAGTGAGATAACCCAAACCCAAAAAGATGATTATGGTATGTACTTACTCATTAGTGGACCCTAGCCATAAATTAAAGACATTAAACTCATAGCTTACAAGCCTAGGGAAGCCAAATAGCAAGGTGAACTCAAAGAAAAACATGTATAGATCCTCCTGGAAATTGGAAGCAAACAAGATCACTGGGCAAAAGTTGGAAGCACGGGAGTAGGGATGGGATGGAGGTAGGTGTGGGGGTGGGTGAAAGGGAAAGGGGGAGCAAGAAGGGGGAAGGGAAGGACTGGAGAGAGCTTGGGGGAATAGGAGGGTAGAGATGGAAGAAGTGTGGATATTGGAGAACAGAATAAGATATCTATATTAAGGGGGTCATTTTAGGATTGGCAAGAGACTTGGCTCTAGAGGGGATCCCAGGTGTCCATGGGGATGTCCCCAGCTAGGTGCTTGGGCAGCAGAGGAGAGGGTGACTGAACTAGCCTTGTCCCATAGTCACATTGATGAATATCTTGATCATCACCATAGAAATTTCATCTGATGGATGGAGATAGAGACAGAGACCCACATTCACATCAGAGCAATGGACTGAGCTCCCACGGTCCAGTCGAAGAGCAGAAGGTGGGAGAAGATGAGCAAGGAAGTCAGGATCGTGAGGAGCTGGTCTACCCACTGAGACAGTGTGCCTGATCTAATGTGAGCTAACCAAATACAGCTGGGCCAGGGCTGAATGAGCATATGATCAAGCCGGAATCTCTGAATGTTGCTGCCAATGGGGGCTGACTGAGAAGCCAATGATAATGGCACTGGGACCTATCTCTTCTGCATGTTTTAGCTTTTTGGGAACCTAGTCTATATGGATGCACACCTTCCTAGGCCAGGATGGAGGCAGGAGGTCCTTGGGCTTCCCACAATGCAGGGTACCCTACCCCCTCTTAAGGAAGCAGGGGGAAGGAGAATGGGTAGTGGGGGAGATGGAGGGCACTTGGAGAATGGGTGGAAGTATAAATTTTTGAATGAAAAAGAAAAGAATATGAAAAAAGTATGTGCCACCACACCCTACTATTCTCTTTTTTTCTTTTTTCTCCTAAACCCACATATATTTTTAAACACAGAAAACCATTTATAGGTTTTTATCATCTTTGAATCTATCTTTACTGTATCTTTCTTTTTCTGACCATATGAGTCTTTAATTTGCTAAGCAATATGGGTACAATTAAATCCACGGTTTTTATGACTGGATCCAGCCTGGTGTGGGAGAACAATTCTATGTCTATTAATTATGTTTTAAATAAATGCTGATTGTTTGGTAGCCAGACAGGAAGTATAGATGGGAAAACCAGACAGGAAGTAGAGGTGGTGCAATAAGAATAGGAGAATTCTGGGAAGCAGAAAATTCCCCCGCACTCCTTCCCAGACCACCAAAGAAGCAGGATGTGACCTGTCCCACTGAAAATGGTAGTGAGCCATGTGGCTCACATAGATAAGAATAATGGGTTAATATAACTTCTAAGAACTAATACTTCGCCTGAGTTAATGGGCCAATCAGTTTATAGTCTTCTGGAGACTTCTGTGTGATTTTCTTTGGGACCTAATGACTGTGGGACCTTGAGGACAGAAACCAATCAGGCCTTCATATTACACCAGCCTATTCTTTAGCTTTCTGAGATTCCAGCCTCATGGTGGAGGTACTGGCTGTAGCCATGTTTATTGCCACAGCTCAATGGCATTTCAAGGTCCCTGCCACCAAACAAACTGCAGCAGTCTGCTCACAAAACACATTCAAATGCTCTGTAGATGGACCTCCTGCCTGAAAGAGTCAGAGTCTCTTTTGGCAGGACAGTCCAGAAAGCAGGCATTTTAAAATGGCACATCTTTTTTCCTGCTACAGCTGAAAACATAAAAGCATGCAATTATCTTTTCATCAACACCATTTAATTGTTTCATGGCAGGACCTCTTAAAAGAGTTACAAGGTTTTACAGCTAAAGCTGAGTCAGAAAGCCTCTCTTAAATGAGATGCATTTGCCTCTAGCAAACAATACCACCTAGAATCTGCTGCCATCAGTAAGCTGTGCTTAACTGTATTCATTTTTTTCTAGAATTACTTCCCAAGCTCTCCCAGGGTTTATATGGATGCACTTGCCCCACATTGGGCACTATTCTGTTGACTTAGGGTTTTGTCCTGCTCAGTTCCTGTCGTCCTTAAGTCCCAAAGAAATCACACAGGTGTCTACATTAGCTATAAACTGATTGGTCCAGTACCTCATGCTTCTTATTAACTCTTAAAAGTTATATTAGCCTATTATTCCTTTCCATGTTAGCCACATGGCTCGGTACTTTTTTTGGCGGGCAGTCACATCTTGCTTCTCCTTTGGCTGGGACAGGAGTGCAGAATAGGACTTCCTTCTTCCCAGAATTTTCTTGTTCTCATTGACCCACCTCTACTTCCTGTCTGGTTGTCTTGCCTATACGTCCTACTTGGCTACTTGCCAATCATTGTTTATTTAAAATATAATTGACAGAATACAGACCATTGTCCCACACCAAATAACAACAGCAACAACAAAATCCCTCCAAAAAAACCTCAAAACCAACCAAAAAAAAAACCCACAAAATTTCTGGGCACTGAAGCTGTAGTGCAGCTCAGTGAGTTACACAATATACTCTTTAGTTTACTCATCTTTACTTATAAGTGTTTATTGCAATGTGTCATTTGGTTCTAGGCCTCTGACTTATGCTATACTATAAATACTGGGCTCTCACTGGGTTTCCTCTTGGATATCCTATTGTTGCCTCATGTCATGGAGATATTGTAGCTTTGGATCTGCAGGTGCAGCCTCTTCATAGACTCTAGCAGTTCATAGATGAGGCAGGTATTAGAAGCCTGTTTCTAGACCTGGGTGGTAGATAGGTTGGTCAGCCTACCATTTTCCCTCAGAGTCACAGCAGGGTGAGTTCACCAGTATTGTCCTAGCTAGCTCACCCAATATATCAGACAGCAAGGAGCTGGGCCTTTTCTCATCCTGTTCTTCTGCCCTTACCTCTAGATCACCCTCACTCACACCACCAGGGCCAGTTCTACTATTTTTCCCAGGTAAGGTTGAGGGTCCACTCTCCTAATTGCTTTACTTGGTGAAGGGCTAGGTCAGTTCCTCCATTCTCAAGCTTTCCAGGCTTGCTTTGCCCACCTGTCACAGGTGCCAAGGGGTAGAGGGAAGAGGCTGTATTTCTTTTGTCATGCAACCACATGGAATAAAAGGGAAGGAGAGGAAGAATTTCCCCTTCTCACACCCACCCACAGAATCAGTTCACTTGTGCCCCCACCAACCAGATTAGGTCTGTTGTGCTGCCCAGGTGAGGCACCATGCCTGCTCTTCCATGTGACACAGGTGGCAAGGGGTGAGGGCAGAAGAGGAGTGCATCTTTTCCTCAACTATGCAGATGGGAGGAGGGACAGTCAGTCCTTCTACCATGTTATTTTCTAAGGGCTGAGGCTTTTCCAGGACCTTACCGCAGCCTCTGTCTCTGTTGATATCCATGGCTCCTGTTAACACCTGAGTCAATGAGGATATGACTATACAGAGTTTGTTCTACCCCTCACTGACTGCAGGACTCATGACAGCAGGCCTATACCTCACCTGAGCAGCACAGTAGAGCTGCCCCTGTTGACAGGCTTGCAGATGAGCTGGCCCTGAAGACATGAGAGTAAGAAATCAATTCTGTATTTCTAAAGAAATGCTTATTTATTTTTCCAAGATGAGGATTCAAGGCTTCTTGGAGTGCTGAGTGGTAGCAGAGTTGGGTAGCAAAAATATACAAGTAGTATGGAATGTCTTGTAGTGTTATAAGTTAAGGAGGTCCTTAAAGCCAACAAAAGATGGGAGCATATGGAAAACTACAAGAGTCAATTAAGAAAAGCTAATCTAATAAAATATTTTAGTAACAATAGAGTTCACAATAAATCAACCATACATGATTAGATATTGGTTATCAAAAGTTAAATTAACACAAAAGAAGAAAACATCTTTCTGTACAAACAGCCCTGATTAATCGCTGTACTAAATCCTTTAGCCAGTAGCCTTTAAGTTACCAGCCCATTTGGGCATGGCCTCTTATACTATAAATGCCAATGTAAAGCATGCAATCCTTCTCTCTCTCTTCTGGCTGCGGGATTCGGTTGCTGTTCCACGTTTGAGCAGAAAACTGTGATCTATGAATAAATAACCCTTTATTATACTCAATTCTGGGATAGTGTGGGATTTCTTTTTAGTGTCTGTCTTCATCTGGCACCCAACATGGGGCCCAAACCCATGACTCTGAGATTAAGAGTCTCATGCTCTACATATATATATATATATATATATATATATATATATATATATATATATATACACACACACACATATATGTATGTATGTATGTATGTATAACACATATCTGATCCCATTTTGGTCTGCCAGGTCCTCTAGCAAAAGGTAATGCAGAAATTGATTGATTATTGACTGGGAGTATGCTGAAGGCCTCAGAATTTCATAAGAAATATCAGGTCAATAGCAAAGGTTTAAAGAAAGGATTTTCTATTACATGGCAACAAGCCAAGGAGATTACAAAGAGATGTCCTATTTGCTCTTTCTATATCCAAACACTTCTACCTTCAGGGAGTAACTCAAAGGGTCCTCAAAGGAATGAAATCTGGCAGATGGATGTATTCCACTTTTCAGATTTTGGAAAATTAAAATATGTACACCACACCATTGATACTTATTCAGATTTTCAATGGGCAACTGCTTTGAGCTCAAAAAAGGCTGATTCAGTAACTATGCATTTACTAGAAGTTATAGCCATCATAGGTATATCAGCACAAATAAAGGCAGATAATGGTCCAGCATATGTTTCTAAGAAAATGAAACCGTTTTTTGCTTATTATTATATAAAGCATATTACAGGCATACCAAACAATCCTACAGGTCAGGCAGTTATAGAAAGATCAAATCGAATTATAAAGGATATATTAAATAAACAGAAAGGGGTGAAAAATACCTCCAGTAATTGATTGCATAATGCTTTATTAGCCTTCAATTTTCTTTTTTCATATTCTTTTATTTTTTTCATTCAAAAAAATTTACATTTCCTCCCCTTCTACCAGTCCCCTCCCACTTCCCCCCACCTCTCCTCCCTCCCCTTGCTTCCTTAAAAGAGGGCATGGTGCCCTGCCCTGTAGGAAGTCCAAGGCCCTCCCCACTCCATCCCTGCCTAGGAAGGTGTGCATCCAAATAGACTAGGTTCCAAAAAGATAATACATGCAGAAGAGATAGGTCCTAGTGTCATTGTTGATGGCTTTTCAGTCTGCCCATTGGCAGCCACATTCAGAGAGTCCGGTCCCTGCTCATTCAGTACTAGTCCAGCTGGATTTGGTGAGCTCCCATTAGATCAGGCACACTGTATCAGTGGGTGGTCCAGCCCCTCATGGTCCTAACTTCCTTGCTCATCTTCTCCCACCTGCTGCTCTTTGACTGGACCTTGGGAGCTCAGTCCATTGCTCTGATGTGAATGTGGGTCTCTGCCTCTATCTCCATCCATCAGATGAAATTTCTATTGTGATGATCAAGATATTCATCAATGTGACTACAAGACAAGGCTAGTGCAGTCACCCTCTCCTCTGCTGCTCAAGTACTTAGCTGGGGATATCCCCGTGGACACCTGGGATCCCCTCTAGAGCCAAGTATCTTCAATTTTCTTAACACTAATGAGAAAGGATCAACAGCAGCAGAAATACATTGGATAATAGGAAAAAAACCTCTGAATTAAATCAGTCAATGTATTTCAAAGATAGGTTGACTTCACAATGGAAACCAGGAGATGTGCTACATTGGGGAAGGGGTTTCACTTTTGTTTCCACAGGAAGAGGAAAGCTATGGATACCATCAAAATTAATAAAGAATTAGTTTGAAAAAGAGAACCCTCTTGAGAAAGAGAAATGACAGCTCATCTATTGAGGTGACAATCATACAGGTAAGGAAGCCTCAAAAGGGTTGGGACAGGGTTCTGTTCTTGTCTTTGCTGGAAAATACTCATCTTCAAAAAGTCAAGAAACCCTGGACATCTAGATGACTAAAGAGGAAAAGATAATTATCCAGATAGGATCACCAAGCAAAGAGATAAATGACTTATGAGGAAAGGTTGTCTGAGGGTAAGAATCACTGAGTTTCTGTCTCATGTCAGGAGATCTCTGGTATGGGACAGAAAGAAGAGACAATTCAGGAAAAATTTTACTTTTCTTCATACCTATTTATGTCTCTATCATACCTTTCATTGAATATATGCCTGTTTTTTATTTGCTTTATGTCTAAAAGCCACTTACGAGTGAGTACATATTATACTTGTCTTTCTGGGTCTGGGTTACCTCACTCAATATGACATTTTCTAGATCCATTCATTTGCTCACAAATTTCAAGATGTCATTATTTTTTCCACTGTGTAGTATTCCATTGTACAAATGTACCACATTTTCCTTTTCCATTGTTTGGTTGAGGGGCATTGTTTCCAGGTTCTGGTTATGACAAATAATGCTGCTATGAACATGGTTGAGCACATGTCCTTATGGTATGATTGAGCATCCTTTGGGTATATACCCACAAGTGGTATTGCTGGGTCTTGAGGTATGTTGTTTCCTAATTTTTTGAGCAATTGCCATAATCCAAAGCAGCTGTACCAGTTTTCACTCCCACCAGAAATGGAGGAGTGCTTCCTTTACCCACATCCTCTCCAGCATGAGCTGTCATCAGTGTTTTTGATCTTAGCCATTAATACAGATGTAAGATGGAATCTCAGAGTTGTTTTGATTTGCATTTCTCTGATGGCTAAGGATGTTGAGCATTTCCTTAAATGTCTTTCAGCCATTTTATATTCATCTGTTGAGAAATCTCTGTTTAGGTCTGTAGTCCATTTTTATTGGATTATTTGTTCTTTTGATGATCAATTTCTTGAGTTCTTTGTATATTTTGGGAGATCAGTTTTCTGTCAGATATGGGGTTGGTGAAGATCTTTTACAGTTCTGTAAGCTGCTGTTTTGTCTGGTTGACCTTTGCTTTACAGAAGCTGCTCAGTTTCAGGAGGTCCCATTTATTAATTGTTTCTTTCAGTGTCTGTGCTATTGGGGTTATATTTAGGAAGTGGTCTCCAGTGCCAATGCTTTCAAGTGTACTTCCCACTTTCTCTTCTATAAAGTTCAGTGTGGTTGGTTTAATGTTGAGGTATTTGATCCATTTGAACTTCAGTTTTGTGAATGGCAATAGATATGAATCTATTTTCATTCTTCTACATGTTGATATACAGTTATGCCAGCAACATTTGTTGAATATGCTTTCTTTCTTCTATTTTATATTTTTTGCTTCTTTGTCAAAAATCAGGAGTTCATAGGTATGTGGATTGATATCCTGGTCTTCGGTTTGGTTTCATTGGTCCTCCTGTTTGTTTTTATACTAATACTAAGCTGTTTTCAATACTATAGCTCTGTAGTAGAGTTTGAAGTCAGGGATTGTGATGCCTTCAGAAGTTCCTTTATTGTACAGGATTGTTTTGGCTATCCTCAGGTATTTTGCTTTTCCATATGAAGTTGAGTACTGTTCTTTCAAGTTGTGAAGAATTTTACTGGGACTTTGATGGGCATTGCATTCAATCTGTAGGTTGCTTTTGGTAAGATTGCCATTTTTACTATATTAATTCTACCTACCCAAGAACATGGGGGATCTTTCCACTTTCTGGTGTCTTCTTCAATTTCTTTCTTCAAAGATTTAAAGTTCTTGTCATATGGACCTTCCACTTGTTTGGTTAGAGTTACTCCAAGATATTTTATGTTATTTGTGGCTATTGTGAAAGGTGATGTTTCACTGATTTTGTTCTCAGTCCATTTATCATCTGTGTAAAGGAGGGCTACTGATTTTTTCAAGTTAATCTTGTATACTGCTGCATTACTGAAGGTCTTTATGAGTTTTAGAAGTTCCTTGGAAGAAATTTTGTGGTAACTTATGGAAAATATTATGTCATCAGCAAATAGTGAGTTCAGGACCTGATGGTTTCAGCTCAGAATTTTACAAGATTTTCAAAGAAGAATTAATACCAATATTCCACAAATTGTTCCATACAATAAAAACAGAAGGAACATTGCCAAATTTTCTATTAGACTACAAGTACTCTGATACCCAAACCACACAAAGACATTACTAAGAAAGAGAATTATAAACAAATTGCACTCATGAATATTGATGCAAAAATGCTTAATTAAATATTAGCAAACCGAATCTATGAACACATCAGAAAAATCATCTATCATGATCAAGTCAGCTTCATCCCAGAGATACAGAAATGGTTCAACATATGAAAATCTCTCAATGTAATCCACCATATTAAAAAAAAAACTGAAAAAAAATCACATGGTCCTCTCATATGTTGTAAAAAAAGCCTTTGGTAAAACACAACATTCCTTCATGATAAAGGTCTCGAAGAAAGCAGTGATACAAGGAACATACCTAAACATAATAAAGGCAATATACAGCAAGCCATCAGCCAACATCACTAACATCAAACTAAGTGGAGAGAAACTCAAAGCGATTCCAGCAAAATCAGGAACAAGACAAGGTTGTCCACTCTCTCCATATCTATTCACTATAGTACTTGAGGCTCTAGCTAGAGCAATAAGACAGCAAAAGGAGATCAAATATATACAAATCAGAAAAAAAGCCTGTTCTTTTCTAATGAAAGACAGTAAGGACATGGATCCAGAAGGGAGTAGAGATGGGAAGGAACTGGGAAGACATATTGCAGGAGAAAAGAATCTATTTTCAATAAAAAGGAAAAAGAAAACATCATGTATATTCAAAGTGAGAATAGAATCACACCAAAGCAACACAAGACTCTCAGTTGGGATGCCTTTGTTCTTTTGTGACCAGAATGCTTTTCAACCAGAAGTTTTAGGAATAAAAGCAACCAGCATGTCATGAGCTTTTCACATATATCAATTTTAAATCAACATTTGGAGGGGGATATTTTTCTCTCTGCCATCTAATATCAGTGTAAGATAAAAACATGGCATTAGCACCAAAGTATATTCTTTGATTTGGTGACATTTTATATTATCATAGTAATTTTGTTCACTGACACTTTGGTACATAAAATAAGCTTTTAATAGAACATGTGTTCATTAGCAAAATGAGTCTTCAAGCCAGGTTCTTCAGTGTAATGAAACTTTTTGTTGACACTTGGCTGTAGAGCACACACACTGAAGGCAAATCACATACTTGGCAAACATTCTAAGACACAAATATAGCAGGCACTTGAGCATAATTTGGCTTTGACCATGTTTGCATTAGATTAGGAACATACCAAGTGTTGTGTTTGTTTGATGTGCTAAGAAAGGTAGCTAATAAGAGTATTTTCCTAAAGAGCCTAAGGAGAGTTTCAGAAAATACTAATATCATGAAATCTATACGGGGCTACACATACTTTCATTACTAGCCTTCAGGAGATGAAGATGGGCGAATGATAAGTTTCAGGCCAGCCTAGTCTACATGCTGGGACCCTGTCTGAAAAAAAATATCATGAACAAATTAGGCTATGAAATCGATTATTTCTCCTTTCCTCTGCTAAAGTTAAACACATCCTATTTAACATCAGTTTCCAAAAGTATTTCACATTGTCACTATTCTAAGGTAAGCTACATATTCACTAGAGTTGCTGTCTTTTGATAAATAATAAAGAATGCAACCATGAAAATATGCTTTGAGTCAAAATTTATTACAACAAACTGGGAGACAGTAAAAATTTTTAAATATCCATCTTTTCATTGTTAAATACATGTAATTTTTCAATTCTGGAGAGAATAATCTTGTGATAAGACTTATGTGTAAACATAGTGTTTATTTTATTAACAGGTTCATAAATAACAATTTAGATCCATTGTCTTTTATATATACTTTGACAGGAAAATATAACTGAATATTTGAATTCTATTTTTAAACCAATGAAATGATATCTTGAGAATTTTGAAGACATTATCTAGTAAAAAACCAGACATCTTTCTTTTTTATTTATTTTAATGAGCAAAAATCCCTTATACTTGTTTTCCTGATGACTGAATACAATGAGTTTTAAAAGGTAGACTGATGAGTGTATAAGCTTGAACCAGGAATAAGTTACATGATATCTTTGCTTTTTTGTGTGTTTGTTTTGTTTTTTGAGACAGGGTTCCTCTGTAGCTTTAGAGTCTATCCTGGTACTAGATCTTGTAGACCAGGCTGGCCTTGAACTTATAGAGATCTGCCTGCCTCTGCTTCTCAAATTCTGGGATTAAAGATGTGTACTACCACCGCTTGACAGAGTCACATGGCATCACAGACCGCACATAACTGTTACTGTATTTGGAATGCACAATTTCAATTAAACATTGGGTGTAGATTTGCAGTGTGCAGTTTGTTTGTTAAGCAATAAATACATCCAATTATGAAGGCATTTGGCCACTGCTGCAGAATAATCAAAAGAATCTATTGGATGTTTGTAATAGGACAATTTTGAAATTTGAGTAGTTGATGAAGAAAATGTAAATCACACTAATTTTTAATGCTGAATCAGACTGGAGGTGTATAACATCATTAGTCATGGCCTTAGTGAGCAACTTAAAAATACAAAAATTATTCAGAGATTGAGGAAATAAAATTATTCAAAGAGACCAAAAACAGATTGTTCAGCCCAACTGAAAATTTGTCCTCTCCAACATTTAAACTGAGCTGTCACTGTGAGACAGTGTTTTCTACATGACAGGGAGCGGCATTCATGAAATCTCATCAGTATGGTTCCTTATGACGTATGTTCAATGCCTGTGCCAAATGACATTCCAACATGGAAGGAGGACATTTCACAAGGCCCCTACCACTAAATCTACAAACAATTAACAGTTGCAGAGAGAGAATAAATCTTTTCCAGTCATGAGCCCCCAGATGGGTAACTCAATACTGAGTTGTCAGTTCTAAATACCTATGTATACAAGCAACACTAAAAGTACTCACCAGGTTGTGATATGCATGTGTGTGTGTGTGTGTGTTTGTATGGGCATGGATTTGGGAATATATAGCAATAATAAGGAAAAAGAGATCATGTATTTTATCTGACAGGGAGTTGAGGGAACATTAAAGAAACTGAGGGAAGAAGAATAGAAATTATGTAAACACAATACTCAAGTATGAAATCCTCAAA
Source organism: Ondatra zibethicus (assembly GCA_004026605.1). NCBI lineage: Eukaryota > Metazoa > Chordata > Mammalia > Rodentia > Cricetidae > Ondatra > Ondatra zibethicus. The sequence continues at coordinate 43,555 of PVIU01013550.1, read as the reverse complement.
AGTTTTCAAATTAAAAATACAATGATCTATACTTTTTTCAAGATGAAACAAGATTTGTAATTCCTAAAATATTATTCATTTTTGGTTTTCAATATATTAAAATCTAAAATGTTAAAAAATAAAATAATATTACTAAATACTAAATAGTACTGTCATTAATTCCCAGAAAGCCAAACAAATTATTAGTAATCAGTAGATCAGTCTTCTCCATTCACTAGTGCTCAGCCTGTTTGACATAGTGGGATAAACTTTTATTTTTCATTGTATATTGTCTCTCTCAGTAGGGAATTGACTCAGAGAAGCTTCAAATGTTGTGTTAAATTGAACAGGACTGGAAGAAAAAAAAATTGGCCTTAAAAGACTAAGAGTGATACTAAAAACAAAACAAAAACCAACTAACCAAACAAACATATAAAAACCTGCCAGGTGTCTTGATGGATGCGGCTTCATCTCTGTGCATTTGACAGCAGAAAGCTGGCAAATATGTGCCCTGGAGTCACAACTAAGCAGGGTGGAAGAGATGATACCAATATGTAAACACTGCAGTTCATAAATCTGCACAGCCACTGTGCTAGATCAGGAGTCAGTTGTTAGAGATCCCTAATCTAAACACAATGTGCTTTCTTCTCAGCATTGAGCTCATACTCACTTCCTCCACTTAGAGGGAAGCCTCCCAGTTCTTCCTCCAACATCACAGGCTCATTTCAAAGAGAGACAATAACAATTGAAGCAAGCTACAAGCACCAGAAAAACTCAGGAAAAACACAGAACAAAGCTCAGCATTGGCATTAGCCCTGGTCATGGCTTTGTATTTAATATCATAGGTAACACTCAGAGCTAGGATTTAGAAATTCAGATTACTCTTTGAAATAACTATCTTGTTAGATGCCTGAGAGATCTATTTTTTCTGACTGTCTCCCTCAGAAGCTAGAATACAACTGAGGAACTGGTTCCTGGAGGTCTATGGCACAAGTGGCTGCACTTGATATGAAAAACATTAGGAATGAAAAAAATTTCAAGGAACTTTAGAAAATGCCAAAATATTCTCCATCTTAATTGTCAGTGGAATATACTGTATGATATAGATTGTCTTATCTGGAGTGAGTTATAGTTTGTTGAGTCCTTTTTTTCAGTATTTTGAGACAGGGTTTCTCTGTAGCTTTGGAGCCTGTCCTGGAACTAGCCCTTGTAGACCAGGCTGGCCTCAAACTCACAAAGATCGACCTGCCTCTGCCTCCTGAGTGCTGGGATTAAAGGCGTGTGCCACCACCACCAGGCTGTTGAGTCCTTCTTATTGCTCTATAGATACTACACATCTCTTCAGAACATTGCTGTGATTCTCCAAAATCCTCATGACTTGTACTTCTGGAAAACTATTAGAAAAGAAGAAAACATTCCATTCAATATCAGTTTACTTCCACTAGTCAATCTTTTCAACTTACACAGTCAAGTTTTATATCAGAATTTTACTTTATTTAAAGTTGCTACATGATTTTTAACCCAATCTCTCTAAAATGGCTTAATAATACAAACATGTTTTGTGTTTCAAACTAATGAAGTTTTCTTTATTACATTTGAAAAATCATATATTACTATTATTTTAAATTTTATTTTTTGTACCTACTTACGTGACATCTGAAATTTGTTGAATATGTATATCAGTGCGGAGAAAAGCATTTAGTAGGGATGCAGCTTTGCAAATCAGTAAGCAGTACTGTCAGCTGTGAATACAATATAAAATAAATTAACAAGTGAAGACACTTCCCCTGCCTGTGTCAGTACATCAAGGAATGGTAGTGGATGAAGATGACTCATTTCTATATACAGGTTATGAGATCAAGACTTTCTTTTAAATCTTCATTAAAGTCTTTAATTGATGGCCTTCACACGAGTACAAATCCACTAAAACTTATATCTTTCCATAAGCCATTTTTATGGCTTTAATGTGTCCTCACAAGTTCATATGTTGTGATAATTTGTTTGTGCTTTAAAAAGTAAAGCTTGCCTGAGTACCAGTGTGAAGCTAGCCACATTAGTTAGCCATAGAGGCCAAGCAGTGATGGCACACAACTTTAATCCCAGCACTAGGGAAGTAGAGACAGGAAATTATATGGCTGGGTGGAGAGAGTAATACAAGGTGGGAGAAGACAGGAGCTCAGGATTTCAGGTTTCATAGAGAAGGCATCAGTCTGAGGACTTGTAGAGAAAGGACATGCCATTCCATCTGAGGATTCCATAGAGGTAAGAACTAGTGGCTGATTTGGCCAACAGCCAGGCAGAATAGAGCCAGGAAGGAAATCCAAGCAAAGACTGGGGGAGGAGGAGAAGGAGGAATCTTCAAAACACCAGTAGCTGCTTGAGAAACAAGATGTGAGGTAACTAGCCACAAGTCTTGTGGTAAAAATATAGATGAATAGAAATAGGTTAATTTAAGATGTAAAAGCTTATTGCTAAATAAGCCTGAGTCATCAGCCAAATAGTTTGCAATTAATATTAATACTCAGAGCTGATATTTGGGAACTGGGGTACATGGAAGAGAAACCCCCAGTTACAGCCTGCACCTAATTGGATTGCCTAAATGCTAAATCTTTTAAAAAATAAGCTTAGATTTGATTTGTACTTACACCTGTTTTAGCCACTTTTCTCACTGCTGTGACCAAATACTTGAGCAAGACTACTTGGAGAAGAAAAACTTATTCTACCTGAGGTTCTTTGGGGTTTTGATGTACTCTGGTTTCTTCTATTTTTTTTCTAGGCCTATGATGAGGCAGCAGAGTATATTGGAAGAGTCTTTTTGGAGACAGAAAACAGAGGAAAATAAAGAATATCAGAACCAGGTAGAATATGTAATGTAACACCGCAGTGACCTCCTTCCATGAAGCAGGCTGCACATCTTAGTTTGCAGACTGTTCCAAAACGTACAGTAGGAAGCCAAGTATGCAAGATATGAGCCCATGGGGACCCTTGGTACAATTTGTCCACAGAGTTTAGCAGGGGATTCTTGGTACAATATATTCACAGTGTTTAGATGGGAACCCTTGATACAATGTGTTCACACTGCTTACTATTAAGATGAAGGATGAATGTTGATTTCCCTTCCCTTAAGAATTACTAGCACTTCCAGTGATACAAACTTCCCTCCTATAAAGGAAATAGCATATGGGTCTATATTTAGTTGTACTAAGTATTACTGAATATGATAATTAATTACATTTTTCTTTCCTTTTCAAGTATGTGCCTGGTATATTTTCAGTTCTTAGATTGATTACTCTCTCTCTCTCTCTCTCTCTCTCTCTCTCTCTCTATATATATATATATATATATATATATACACATACATACATATATATGTATATATATGTATATAAATATATATACTTGTTTTAGGAGAAACATGTAGCTTATAATCTAGACAATACAAACCTTTACAAACCTATTTATTTTGTCTTGGTTAACACAACATATTTATTTGTTTTTCTTTTTTGGCATAATTACTTGACTGTTCTGTTTACAGCATAAGAGATGTTGGCAGAGGATTTACACAGTGACATCATCCTTCATGATCCCCTAACCATATGTTATCTCTTCCAGTTGCAAACACTATATCAAAGCAGAGGCAGACTTACAGTGCAGTTCTGACTAAATTTGACTTTATAATTTCTCCTATGTTCTCCTGATGGCTGTTATGACATTATAGCTTCTTCTTCTTTTTTGGGTGGGGGTTGAGACAGGCATTATAGCTTCTTGTATTCTCATGTGGCACTGTGTAGACATCATAGATTTACATTGTGTTGACATACACATAGCTAAGATTTATTTTTGTTCCATTGTAAAAGACAGTTTAAAAAAACATGTCTTTCCAAGTGTTCATAAACTGGTAACATATGGCATGAAGTTCCTCTTATTTATTCTCTCCATATTTTTAGTAAAGAGATAGAAATTCAATAATTAAATTTAACATAGTCATTGGTGATTGAGTTTTCTTAATTTGTATTGTTACAAAGTCTCTGTGATGAAGATTAGGAATGTTACAAAAATAATGGTGTAAAATCACAATCCATACTTTCTCTTATTGTATTAGAATTTTTAGTCATTTTGATGTATAATTTAATGATCTTATACTTATTGGCCATTTATCGCTGTTCATTTTTTGATTTCTCTATCATTTTAGGGCCATTGATTTTAATGAGCTATAGATTGTTTTCAACAGCTTTAACTATTTTTAAATGATCAAATTGCACGTGTAATGCTAAGATTTTAATGTGTCACCCCAAGTTCACATATTGGAAACTTCATCCCAATGGAACAGTGTTGAAAAGCATGACCTGGGTGAGGCAATTAGGCTATGCAATCTCTGCCTGTATGAATGGATTATTGTCATCACGAGTAGGTTTATTTTGAGAGTGCTAAGTTCCCTTTCACCCTTTTGCTTTTTTACCTTTCTAACTTCTAAAATGGGGTGGTGCAGCACAAAAAACTCTGTGGAATGTTGCCTTGAGAGTCCCCATCTTTCAGAATTGGAGAGAGCAAATTCCTATTTTTGTATTCTCTCCATGGTTTTCCGTTAGTATCAGACAAAACAGACTTAGACCAACTTATCGGTCAAATTTCCCCAAGCATTAGAATATTTTTGTTTTCCTTCTTTTTTTATGAAGACCCTATTACGTCATCACTTCCAAAATAGAGTCGATTACAGGAACTTCTCATAGGGTAACTCTGGTGAGATCAGCAGCAGACTGTTTGCTATCTTCTCATGGCCTTACCCACAGACACTTTTGCATAAGAAAAATGCCCTGTATTCTTTCAATATTGCCACATGTTCCAATCCACACCTACAGTTTAACCCAATAGATGTGTATGGTTCTGGTATGTCTAATAACTTGGAGTCTCGGTTTTTACGTAGAATTCACATGCATAGCTTCATACAATGGTCTCTCAGAACCTCCTTGCAGGATCTGAGGCCATGCCACACAGTTCCAAATAACCAGTTGCTTCCAGAAACTTAGCACAAGTGTCTTTGGTCCACTTACTCATGCATCTTTACAGCTGTAAAATAAATTCCAAATATACAGCTAAATTTGGTGCAAGCATGAGATGAAGTCTAATTATGTGGAACCACAGTTACAATACATCCTGTGTATGGAAATTGGGGAAACATTTCCCTAAGTGATTGTTTTTTAGCAGGGAACTCTTTCAATGACATTCCCAATTCAGGCTCTATCATTTCAAGACAATTTGGACTCTTACAAGTTGAAATCTTTTACAGGTAAGGCCTAGCTTCCAAGGCACCTAGGTAGAATAAACGTCACAGCAATAACTCACTAAATAAAATTATCTCAGGTGATTTCTCAATACCCATTCTTTCTGCAACTTTATTTTGAAAGATTTATTTTTATTATATCTCATTATGTGTGAGACTGTATCAGTGTGTGAATATGTGTAAGTACATGCAGGTGTCTGCAGGAACCACAAGGTGTTGGATGCCCAGGGACTGAAACTACAGGCAGTCATGGGGCACCTGCCATGGATTCTGGAAACTAAACTCAAGTACTCATCAAGAACACTATGCATGCTTATGCTCTGAGAAATCTCTCCAGCCCCATGCATCTGCAGCTTTAAAACCCTTCCTTTCCCCACCACATGATGCATTTTCACATCTCTCTCTTTCCACTTGTGCTCTCTTTCATCATCGAGCTGAGGAAGAGAACTGAGCAGTAACCATCACATAGCATGAATTCTGCTGCTTTGAGATTTTTGTCTATTAATCAAACTAATCTAGTGCTTGTAAACTCACCCTGACTCTGCCTCTCAGGACACAGAGAGAATGCAGTGAGATACCTTACTGAGATACAGGAGTGACAGGCTAGTACCTGATGAAAAAAAGCCTTGTGTACTTTTGAAAACCCTTGGGTCAGGCCTTCACTTTCTGCTTTTCTCTTGGCATTTTACTCCTCTTTTCTCCAACCAGGATGTTCCATTAAGCTCTGTGTACAGAATTCTAAGCCTTATTTTTTTAACTGTAGCTTCAAATTCTTTCTCATTCTTCCCACAAGCCTGTTCTAGGAACCTAAACCCCAAAATTTCAGGGTATTTATAGTAACACCCCATGTATTGTTCCTGATTATCTATCAGTTAGTTTTATCATGATTGCAACAACATATCCATCAAAATCATCTTAGCGAAATCGTCCGTAATAGTGAGAAAGGCATGGAGGCAGTTTATGAAGCAGCTGGTTATATTGCATCGGATTAACCACGCAACAGGTACACATCAGCAACAGCATGACTATTACTTATCTAGCAGAGCTTTACTTCAGTAGCCAGAAATATACCAAGGTAACCGAAATTGTGAGTTTCTAAAAGTGTATAAGGGAGACAGGTAGTCAGGAAATGGTCCTTGGCTTTTTTAAAAGTATTGTGTTCAAGAATCATTGTGAGCAGCTAGAGAAGGCCCATTCAGTATAAACCAGCATGCAAAGCAGAGATGTGGGGAAATTAGCATACTGTAGTGGGGAATGGGATTTAACAGAGAGTCAACAGATGGCTACCCTCTCCACTCTGTGCCAAGAAAACAGTTCTGAGGTGTACATTAGAAGGTCTTCTGAGGGTCATGTGGGATTAAAAAGCACGGTGGTGTGTTAGTGATTGTGAGTGCATTAAACATCAAACCAAATATAAAAAATTAGAAGTGTGTCTACACAGAGAACATGATGTTATGGACTGAATTATTCCCCCCTAAGATCTGGAAATTAAAGCTTTGACTCAAAGCAGAGGTTGATTTTATGAGTGTCATCATAATAAAAGGCACTAGAGGGCTCTGCTCCCATCCCCATGAGATGACATACTGAGAAAACAACCAGAAAATCAGGAGTTGAGTTAAATGCCATTTGACTTTGTACTTCTTGATTACACAGACGCAGGAGAATGCATTCATGCTATCTAAGAACCTAGTCCTCTGTAATTTATGAACTTGTTGTGAAGACACAATGAACGATATCTGATTTTAAAAAAAATGAATATAAGATTATAGCTGTTATTCATCCGTTGAAGCAGCCATCTTAAGAAAAGAGATGGAATCCAGAGAAACATTGCCATTTGGAACTAAAGGGATGGAAGAAGCAAGAAGGAAGGATGGAATGAATCTAGGCTGTAGAGCTTTTTAAGTCTGAAATAAATCTATGGTCCTGTAATGTGTGGTATTTAAGGAAAAGGAAGAACTGAGCCTCCAGCAACCAGAGATTAACTTCTGTACCACTCCCAGCTCAGACACAGGGTGGAGATGGCTAGAAGGCAGGGATACCAAGCCAAAGAAAACGACTTTTTCTGCCTCAATACTTTAGGGTTGGCAATTGTTGGAACAATCAAAGAATGACTGCCTTTTGTATGTGATAAGGTCATGAATTCCGAGTGGATCAGCAGTGCAGTGCTCTGGACAGAATCTTGTCTCTAACAAAGTTCATAGATAGAAGCCCTTACCTCCAAGATCTTGTATTTGGTAGTAGCGAGGGTTCAAACCTATAATATGGTTAGAGTTTTGATCTGATAAGACCGTGTTCTTGAGAAGAACGCCTAGCCTGACATAAGGGAGCAATCTGTAACTCAGAAAGAGTACTCACTCAACAAAGTCTTCCTGTTTGCTTTACTGAAATCGAACACATGTAAGAAACACTATTTACAGTATTTCTTTTTTAACGGATTTTTAACAAGTGCTGGGATTAAAGGCATGCGCCACCACCACCTGGCCACTACAGTATTTCTTATGAAATACTAATTCATAGAAATTAGTAGACTAATAAACATGACTAGATATTCTTGTTTTAAAATGCTTTGTACAAACTGTCTCTAGCTAAAATTCTCTAACCTCAATTGTGTAAAGATAGTTTTGGTGAGATTGGTGAGATTCTTCAGTTTGTTTCTTGTGAGATAGTTACACAGACTGAATTTTTTTGAAAGTGAGGCATTTCAATATGACAGCAATGATTCTTTGTAGACTCTCAAGTTAAACAACTTTAGTAACTAATTTATCCACATCATTTTTCTTACAGAATGTTTCTTGATTTTCACATCACCACCTGGACAGACTATTAAATTATCAGCCAGGTAATGTAGTAATTTCCTACTGACACTCTATAGAGTAAAAAATACAATGAAAGGTGCTAAGAAAACACATGCTAAAGTAGGTTTTCATTGTCCTAAAGCACATATTTTTCTTAAATACTTTATACAGTTATGAAAATAATAGCTTCCTCAAGTCTGGGAGTTTACCAGAGCATTGCCTGTCTATGGAGTCTAATTGTTTCTTCAAAGCATGTTTGATATTTCCTTATGGTTATTATTTGAGAAATAAATTTTGTGTAGCTATCCAAGATTGTTAGTATAAGTGAGTGTGATAGGCAACATTGTTAGATACTGTTTGAGTTGCACCTTTCAATCTTTCTCCAGCCACTAGCTTGGAATATATTTGGGGTGTGTGTGTGTGTGTGTGTGTGTGTGTGTGTGTGTGTGTGTGTGTGTGTTTACAAGCCCACTATTAGTAACTATATAATTACAGCATTGGGAATTATTCTTTTGTGGAATTCCCCTTGTGGATTCCCCTCTTTCATACTTCTTTGATTGAAGAATCTGAAGAAAATAGAAGCATATATAATATTTCAGTTTCTTACTTTATAACAAAGTTCTCTTTCTTGATGTTTTGTGCCTCATTTCTACAGAAGGACAGCTACTCTAAGTGTTTAAATAAAGCATAATTTTATCTCTAATATAATATTTTGTCACAAAAGGGTGAACATTTTTACATGATTTACTAGTTTTGTAAATAGCAACTTGGATAATTAAGTTCAAAATTAAAAGTACTGAAGTTTTAAATTTGCTTTTGAAACTCAGTTCTCTTTGAGAAATCATTTACTAAAATATTTTATAAAATAAGATTATTCACACTGACACAATAAGTCACATTTTTCATTTAATAAATATTTTGATAGTAGCTGGGTGGTGTGTTGTGCAGCACACAAAGGAGTCCTTCTGGGCTGTATGGAGTTGAGTCAGGGCTTCTGCAAGAGTTTCTCATTCATCCCTTGTTATGTCTTCCTGGGACAGATACTGATCAGGAACACCCAACCCACCTGTGCTGTCTCACCTGTCAAGGATGTGCCAACCTCTTGAACACTAAAACCATGAACACCAAGCCATTTCCATTTTATTAGCTAATATTTGAAACTAAAGACACTAAGGTGTTATCACTTCAATCTCAATTCCAAAATCAAAGAGCTAGATGAAAGAGTTATGTTTTAGATTTCTAGCAATACTTATTTTTTTTTCTTTCACTGTCAATCACAAACAGTTTACATCATTTTCATTTCAGGTTCAAGTAAGAGCTTCTAAAAATAATTCCATCATTATCAACAAAGAACAAAGATTTTGAAAAAAGATGAGTGTGCCAAGTCCATGTTAGTATTGAGAATATTTGAAGAACTGTCCACAAGTTTCTTCCAATTTTCCTTTTGTTTACATGTCAATTATATTTACCTTGCACTTTTCAAAGACTCAAAGAATCATCTCTCTCTCACACACAAACATACATAAATTCATGACATTTTCATTTAAAATCAGTGGGTTATAAAGAACATTATAAATAACAGTATCTCCAGTGCTTATAGGAAGAGACTGAAGAATATTGCTCATCTTCAGTTACTAATTTGAACATGTTTAGACTTCATGTATTTAAGACTTCAAACAATTACTCAAGATTAGTGAGTAACTATTGATGGCAGTTAAAATAAAATTTATATCATCTAAGAAATATTTGGTTAGGTTCCCCAAGGTTCATCTCTCCCTGTTAGTCTTCATTTATGAAGAAAACTGTGTTTTTCTCCTTCAGCCAAGATTTATAATATACCTAACAACATTTTATAGACCCTGGGAAGATATAACATGACAAGTATTAGCATTAAATTGTAAAAGTCATTTTGAAATAAAAACCAAACAAGTATGGAAGCAATACCATATATTGAAGAACATATTTAAGAAAATAAATTATTAAGAGGCAAGACAGTGAGTGCATCAGCGTCCCCTAAATGTTTACCAACCTTTTGCTTAAGAGGAGTGCTTTATAGATCCCATTCCAAGGAGCTTTCGCCACTTCACAAACAGACATCAGATACCACTGAACCATATTATTATTCCTTGATAACATGAGTGGCCTGCAGTTGTTGCTGGAAAACTTTCAAAATGTAATTAGTAATTTCCTTTCCCTGGACCTTTAAAACCATTCCTTCATCAGTTCAGTCCAACAAATACAATGACTCTGAAACATTTTAAAATGTATTATTATTAAAATTTACTCTTGTTAATTTCATATATTATTATGATGCATTTAGATAGCATTTTCTTCAGATTCTCTCTCCAACTCCTCCCATTAAGCTGCCTACACCCACTCCCAACTTCATGTTCTTTTATTTTCAAAAACCTGCTGAATTCAGTTAACAATGGCCATATGCACATAGATAAGGACACTGACAACTGAAGCATAGGCAACCAACAGTAAGTCATAGCTCAGAAGCTAATGGAATAGCTCTGCCGCAGAAGCAATCACTTGCCGACACCTTTGAGTCAGGACTTGTGGACCCCTTCCCTCTCTGTGTAGTCGTGGTTATTGGCTTGATCTTGTACAGGTCTTATATTAGAAACCATAGCTAGTCTAAGTTCCTAATTGCTACATCTTAGTCATGTTCAGATAATAATGATTCCAGAACAATGCTCCCTAGTCTCTGGCTCTTACAGGCTTTCAGCTTCTTTTTTTTCCCCACTATATTCCCCAAACCTTATGTCAGGCTGACATAGAAGTCCCTTTTAGAACTGAGAACTATTAAATAACTTATTCACTATACTTTGATTAGTCATGAGTCTTTTTGTTAACTCCCAACCACTGCATAACAAAGCTTTAATCATGAGGGCTTAGAGTTCCACTGTGGGTATAAATGTAAGTATTTACAAGGAAGTTTGATACTATGTCTCTTTAGCAACATAATTCTAGAGCTGTCTGTAAACTCTCAACCATAGGTCTTGGCCAGGTTACAGTATGAGTTATGAGCTCCATTCTGGTTAAGGCCCTAAGTCAAATAAGAAAGCTATTGGTTACCTTTATTCGCTCGTTCTACAATTGTATGTCTTGCATATCTTACTACGCCTGTCACTTTTGAAGTTTAAGAGGTTCACTGCTGGATAAGATGGTTAGTGACAAAATTTCTTCACCACCAGATGCTGCAACACCTTTTGATACAGTGATTGTTAACTAATAGGAAAGGTATTTCAAGATCAATGCCAATATGATTTCTCCATATTCTGCAACAAAAGTACATGATATCTTCAACAATGGGATCTTACTCTCAATTTCTTATGACAAACTCAGATCAATGGCAGTAGCCTGAATTATTTCGGGTCAATGGCAATAGCCTGAATTATTTCAGATATCTCTGCAATTACTAGTGAACAACCCCACACAACTCCTAACAGTGAGGGTGACTGCATCTATGACTCTTTTGCCCACTCTTGAGACTCTTTTCCTCTTATTGGATTGCCTTGTCCAGCCTTGATATGAGGGTTTTTCTCTTGTGTTTTATATCTTATTGTGACTGTTTGGTTGTTATCGCTTAGAGGCCTGGCCGTTTCTGAAGGGAATTAGATCTGGGAAAGAGGAAGGATAAGGAGAGTTGGAAGGAGTGGAGGAAGGGCAAACTGTGGTTGGAATGTATGGTATGAGAGAAGAATTTATTTTAAAAAAAATCAAGTAGGGTTTGGCTCATTAACCTGGCCTTGTTTTCATGTTTCAGTACTATCTTCTTTTCTACTTTCTCTTTCCAGTTAGATAATTGTAATCTTCAGAACTATTTTGCTTCTAGCTAACTTCAAATAATTATTTCCTATTTTCCTTAAATGCACAGAGCTCTTTGCTTTCTTCACCATGCTAAGGATTTGGTGAGATAAACAAAGAAAGTTAAAACGGTTTCAGAAGTAAGCCCAGTTCCTACTTTCTTAGTAATTAGTTGCCATCAGTTGGCCATTATGTATAGATCATTACTGTCTCAAGTCTCAAAATAGTGGGGTCCATATGAATTGTGTAAGGAAGAAACCGCGTGAATGCACTGCAGAATGACAGTGGCATTGATTCTTTATTTTACAATAACTCTATACGAATATGGGAAGGCAGAAACTAAAATATATAATGCAAACACCTACTGGTTCAGTAGCACAGTCAACTTAGATGGAATCATTATTCTCTGAACATATACTACTTCCATAAGACAATATTAGGTTTAAAGCATGTCTTTTTAGCATGAAACTATTTGTTTACTTTGAGAGAAAAATATTTTCCTGTTTCTGAGTTTCACCGCAGAATTCCATCAGAAAATTGTTGGATCAGTATGATACATTCTTGATAAGTAAGGCCAGAAACCATAGCTAGCACAGCTAAGGGTTGGCTTTCATCCAAGTTTCAATAGTTTGCTTACAAGGTAAGTCTTGCATTAAGAGAATAGGCTGTTATAAAGGCTAATGTGGATATGTTATGCATAGCTACCTAATGATTCTGAGTGTAGGTGGTTCTGATTAGAATTGGCATTAATTGGCAGGAGGGAAAGTATTCCACAATTTAAATACTTTTTTCATGTATAATACAAAGAGATCATAAATGTCTGTGCTTTCCAAATCATCCCCCTTAACGAGGAGCTTCTTAGGAGTGACAAACTTATGTTTGGTTAAGGAAACTTACTCGAGTATGTATTAGGTCACTATAGTTACCTCCACAGCATCATTGATGGCCTGGAAAGCTGCCTGTGGGGTCTGAATGCTGATTTAATGAACAGTCTTCCACCTTTCCTTTACTATATACCTCTTAGCTTCATTCCCTTTCTTAAAGCTGACACGTATTCCAAAGGCCTTATGTTTCTGAACTAGCTATATAAGTATTTCTATATTCAACATAAAAATTACATGACTAATCTCACTGCAGAGAGGTAAAGGCAAATATTCTTTAAATACATTATAGTTCTCCTATTTTTGTAAGAGATTTATCATGAATAGATATTGAATATTGAACAATGATTTTCTATGTCAACTAATTTGGACCTATGACTTTAAAAAAATCTTATTAATAGTTTGGTTTCTATTGATGAATTTTGAATACTTAATTTTCTTATTGGTCTAGTTATATGCCTATGAATTTTATTTATCCTTTCAAAACTCAACTTTTTAATTTATTCTTGTAGTTTTTATATTTTCTAAGTTCACTGATTTCTATTTTAGTCAAAGGTATTATAGAAGATTAAGGCTTTTTTGGACTTCTTGGATTGGGGGAGGTATAAAGAACACAAAAGAATTGTAACTTTAATATTTTGTAAGGTTATTTTTTTAGATGGATTCCTTAAGTTCCTTTTATTTTATTCTTTCCTTTTTTCATAGAATTTTTAATACAGTCTTTTTTTTAAATTTTACATAGCTATCCCCATTTCTACCCAGTCTTCCCACACCCCATTCCCCCATCCATTTCTCAGACTACGGCTTCCCAGGGGGAGTCAACAAAGTCTGAAATTTCAATGTGAGACAAGACAAAGGCCCCCCTGCCCCCAATATCTACACTGAGAAAGGTGTCCCTCCAAAGAGAATGTGCTCCTAGATTCCAGTTCAAGCACTAGGGACAAATCCTGGTCCCACTGCTAGGGGCCCAGTAGTGTCTCACAACTGTACCCTACATTCAGTAGGACTAGTTTGGTCCTATGCAGGTTTCCTGCTATCAGTCCAGAGTCAGTGAGTTCCCATTAGCTCGGGTCAGCTGTTTCCGTGGGTATCCCCATCATGGTCTTGACCCCTTCCCTCATATTATCGCTCCTTCTTCATTTGGGCTGGTCTCTGGTAGCTCAGCTCAGTGCTTCACTGTAGATCTCTGTATCTGATTCCATCAGTTGCTGAATGAAGATTCTATGATGACAATTAAGGTAGTCATCAATCTGATTACCAGGGAAGGCCAGTTTAGGCATTCTCTCTACTGTTGCTTAGGGTCTTAGCCAGGGTCATCCTTGAGGATTCCTGGGATTTCCCCTAGTGCTGTTTCTCAATAGCCCTTTAATGGTTCTCTCAATCAAAATATCTCTTTCCTTTCCCTGTCTGTCCTTTTCCCATCTTGAGCATCCCATTCCCTCATGTGCTCCTCCTTCTTCTCCTTCTCCCTCCTGCTCCCACTCTACCCTTCCCTCTCCATACCCCCCACACTCCCAATTTTCACAGGAGATCTTGTCTGTTTTTCCTTCTTAGGGTGATCCATGTATTTCTCTCTTAGGGTTCTCCTTGTTACCTAGCAACATTATTCGTAATAGCCAAAACCCAGAAACAACCTAGGTGCTAGGTGCCCCTCCACCAAAAAATGGATAAAGAAAATGTGGTATATTTACACAATAGAGTACTACTCAGTGCTCAGTGGTTAAAAAAAAATCTTGAGATTTGCATGAAAATGTATGGAACTAGAAAAAAAATCCTGATTTAGGTAACCCAGACCCAGATAGACAAACATGGTATGTTCTCACGCAAAAGTGGATATTTGATGATCCCAGATAGATTAGGTAACTTAAGTCTTTTAAAAATATGTTTTAAAGCTTCCAGTGAGTCCAAACATTAAGATTTTGAAAGTAGCTGAAGTTATGACTTAAGTATTCTACTACTTGGATCTTGTACTGATTTTGAATAATAAAGGACATATGAATCCCAATATGCAACAGTTGCAAGAAAATATCTACTTAGTAGTGATCAATACTATATTCTATTGCTTATCTTAAAGAAATGCTAAGGTATGGTTCAGATATAAGCAAGATTAAACACCTTTTATATTTTAAGGTGGTCTACAATAGACTCAGAGAGCTCCTGTTTAGTCATGTGAAAATCTATTGATTTTCATTTATTTAGTGAATGATCATAATATGTTAGTGATACCCTTCTTTTTATACTGCCATTTCTTAGACAATTAAATACAAACTAAAGGAAATTTTAGTTAAATTGATAAATGTATAGATTACAACATGCTGTAACATAAATATCATACTATGAGTTGATTTGTTCCTTTCAAATAAAAGTAAAAGATACTCTTCATATTTTGAAATGTAAAATAAAAAATGACCCTCCCTTAATAGTTTTAGTCTCTGAATTTATTATGTCTGGTAGGGGATCTAATCTAGACTCAAATTATATCTTCTAGAGATGTTCTTTTCTCTTGAATATTGTCCTCTGTTTGAGCTGAGGTAGCAAAGCTGTGAGGGGCAGAGGATTTGTGTGTGTGGGCCAAAGGAATCACACATGTCCAACCCTAGTAGTAGTTATACAGGAAGTAAATTCCGAGCATTGGAGGAATGAAACTGTGTCTTTTAATAATATAGTTAGAGAAGGTTTGTACCACCTATAAAATGTATGTGAAATGAATAAATAAATAAAAATGTAAAAAGTAATAATAAAAAGTCCTGCTAAAAGGCATTTCTAATTCAATATTTGACTGAAAATCCCTTATACCTAAATCTGAAGACTCTATGAATAAAATATATAAGATAAAGAGGCTTAGAATGTTCCCATGGTAAACTCTACAAAACCCCTTGTACACTTGTAATAGAAAAATATTTCAGAGATAGTATGGAATTTGATACTCTTCATCTTGTTTGTATCTGGTGGAAAGTATTGGATTGGCACTTGATGTCGTGGTATTTAGATGGTTATCTAGCAGTCAACAACAGAAAATACTAAGAAACTATTATTCAAAAAGGTCACTGTTCTTCACTGGAACAGGGTAGGTAAATTCCACCCTGGACCGTCACTGTCAGAATTTTGCAACATTAACATTGTTTTTTTCCAGGAGTGATTTCTCAAACCCCTATAGTCTATCTAGCTCTTGGTGTTAAGGATATTGTTAAGATTCAGGCATTAAGATGGCACCCAGGCAGTACCACGGCCCTAGTGTATAAGCAGATGCAAAAGATCCCTTTAAGAGATAAGCCCTACCTACTCCCACTCTCTTTCTTTCTGCCATTTCTCTGAAGAGGTAGATTTTTGTCCCTCTTCATCCCTTTCTTCTTTCTCTTCCACCCTCTCTGCATCTCTCTATTTCTTTCTCTCTCCTGTTCTTTCTGCCCTCATTCCCTTTATCTCCATAAACTCCACACTCAACCTCTACCTGTATGGTATATTTGTCTCCTGCTGGGGGGCTCTCATCTGCCAAGGTCCCAGCTGTATTCATAACAGATATAAACTTAATTATAAGTCTCACCCTAACTCCCACCCACCACCCACTCCATAGAACATATCATTGAATTCGGAGGAAAACCGAAAAGATGCTTGTGTTATAGGTCTGGTATACTCTTATTGTTAGATACTCTTATTTGTTTGTTTATCTGCAGTTAAACAAATGACATTAAAGTAGTGAACATTGTCCTCTAATATGAGAGGTTTGCAAACTGTAATTGGAAGGAGCTGATAAGTCTGTTTGGAAACGAGCATTTTCTATGCTCCTGGGATGATTTTAAATCACTACTAAATTACTGAGATTCTACAGGCTGCACCGTGTAAAGAAAAGCAAGCATTAAACAACAGTGCAGAAACGCATGTATGAAGACACTGGCTCATGCAGAAGGAGTTAAAAGACTCCCATTCCAACTCACTGTTAAAGTGTAATTAATAATATTTTCCATGTATACATTATAAAGTGACTCAGACTCTTTCAAATAAGAACAGGATTTGTTTTAAGTTTGCAACATTTTTAATCTCTGGAACATTTCTGAATGCAATTAAATCCTCCCAAGAGAAAATATTTTACACAGGAAAAACAATGTGAAAGTTTGTATGTCCAATAAAATTAAGAAGCATGCTCAGAAATATATTATCGACAGCTACTTAAAATTTTGGAACACAATGGATTAATTAATAAAATCAGAAAAGTGTCCTTAAATTACTATGTTTACTTATTCATTTAGGTGGAATGAATTATTAAATAAAGCAAAGAAAGGAAGCAGAATTTGAAACAGAAAGGAATAATTAAATCTCTAAAAATTTAATTAGTAGTGAGTCATTAGCTTTTGTGTCTCAATAAAATTGAAAACTATCATGTCAACAAAAGTTTAATCTTCTGTTTTAAAAATAAATTGTGGCAACACATTAGAGACCTCGTTTATAATATGAAGCCTATAATATTTCTCTCTAGCTTAAATCAATTACAGATACAAAGCAAAAACTGAACACATTAACACATCACTTTGAGCTTTTAGCAGAGAAACACTGATGTTGCTTTACTGAACTAAATGAAAGGATATTGGAATATCACGCAGTATAGATGCTGAGAACAATCAAGATGCCAAATTAGCTGCAGTTAACTTGAGTTACTTTACAAACAAATATAACAATATTTAACCAAACACACTGCATTGTACACTTATGCTATTAATACAATTTAATCTTATGCTATTAATTCAATTTAATCTATCCATGAAGACAAGAAACACTCCTTCCCAGGACTAAAGCATAATCTGAGTGATTCTTAAAACAAAACAAACAAAAGACAGGGAAGAGAGTTTAAGAGGTATCAGCTAAACACTGAATTTTAATTCCTTCCATTTACTTTTTCATGGGAAGCTACAATGACTGGGAAAATTCTAGACATGTCAAAATTAGGCATTTGCACATGCTTTAAAACCTAACAATATGGAAAATTACCAGCAGTAGTAATGAGGAGGTCAGAGGGTGGGGCAGTCTCTTTAAAAGACTCTTTGTGGAAACTGAAAACTATTTCATGAACTGGCTAAAATTGATTTCCCTTTCCCACGTTTTATCACTTGGTGTAACATCAGAGACCTTGACTTCCCTTTCACACCACGTCAAAATTAGGGCCTACTCCCTTCTTTTTGATAAGATTAGCTTCAACAATACTACCTATCTACCTTTTCCCTCACTATTACGTACCATTCTCCTTCTGCAACACATTCAAACCTAAAATGACTATTTCTTTCTGTCATGGCTCAACAATTGTTCTCCTAGTAAACCTTACAAAGTTTCTCTTTCCAACAGCAGATAAATATAGATTCTTTTGTGGCTCAACAGATCAGTACTTTGTTAGTATAACAAATTAGGAAAGCTAAATACTTTATAATTATACAAGTTTATTTAAGTAAAATTTTAAATTGTCATTAAAGATAGAAGTCATACTATATGAAGTAAATATACCTGTATATATCTCAATATTGCAATTAAAAATTGTAGTTCTTAAAGTTTAAGATTAATTTAAAATTTTGCTATAAAATTGTAGAATTGCATGGGATGGAAGTGAAATATGTTCCCATAATTTGTGAAGAATCCCAATTAATGGAGAAAAACTTTGGACAAATCTGTGACTTAGAAGCATGAGGCAAAGACATGAGAGGAAGTATAATTATATCAAGGTTACTTCTGCCTGTGAGTACAGAGACTCAATATTGAAAGCCATTAATTGATTACTTGCACATTTAGACTCTTTAAAAGGAAGTACTCTTCATCAGTATTGCCTTACAGACAACAACCATTTATTTTCATCATCCTCAGAAGGTAATAAGTTCAGGGACCAAACACTTGAACTTACTGTTGTGTTAATTGCTCAAATACAAAGAAAATTCTCATGTCTAATGACTACATAGAATGGATATGCTGAGCAGACTGTTAAATTAACTTTTAACTTGTGATACAGGCAATAAAAGTCTAACAGAAAATCATCTGTTCTTGTGTATCTATATGTCCAGCCATGTACATATGCCTGTGTGCACATGAGTGTGCAAGTAGTCCATGTGCATCTGCATATGGAACTCAGAGGTGGAAGTTGAGTGTCTTTGTAAATCTTCTCCTTTTTTAAGACTGTCACACTGAGCCTAGAGATGATCAATTTCACTCTGTTTGCTGCTTAGGAAACTCCAGGTATCCTCCCATCTCTGCCTACCCAGGAATAAGATTTTCAGCCAATGCTAATGGTTTTCTTGATGGGTTATACTGGATTGCACTCAGGTCCTCATATTTATGTATTAAGCCATTACTAAAAGACCCAGGTCCCCAACTTAGAATCATTCATTCTTATCCAAATATAATCTAATTCTTCTCAATAAAAATGCTTTAAATTTTTCTTTTTTAAATTTCCAGATCCCCCATTGTGAATGGTAATTATATTTAATCATGTTTTCTAGAGATCGCCTGAGAAAAATCATGGAGGGAGAAAGACAATACACAGGGAAAAAACCAACTCACAGAAAGAAGGCAGCTCCTCCAAAGGAAAGGGACAGCTGCCATATATCTCACTGGCCATCTTTAAGAATCAAGTTGTCTTAGCTAGGGTCATCCTTGTAGATTCCTGGGAATTTCTAGAGTCAGGTTTTTTGCTAGCTCTGTAATGGCTTTCTCAATCAAGATATCTCTTTCCTTGCTCTCATGTCTGTCCTTCCTCTATCTTGACTATCCTGTTTCCTCAAGTTCTCCTCACCCCTTTTCTCTTTCCTCCTCACCCCCTCCACCCTCCCATATCCCCCCATGTCCCCAATTTTGTCAGGCAATCTTGTTTATTTTGACTTTCCAGGTTTATCTATATATATTTTTCTTAGGGTTCACCTTGTTACTTAGCTTCTCTAGGATCATGAACTATAGGTTCAATACCCTTTGTTTTTAGCTAGTATATACTATGAGTGATACATACCATATTCATCTTTTTTGGGTCTGGGTTACCTCACTTAGGATTGTATTTTCTAGTTTCTTTCATTGGCATGCAAATTTTAAGATGTTATTGTTTTTTACCCCTAGTATTACTCTAATGTGTAAATGTGTCACATTTTCTTTTTTCATTCTTTGGTTGAGGGGCATCAAGATTGTTTCCAGGTTATGCCTATTACAAATAATGCTGCTTTGAACATAGCTGGACAAATGTCTTTGTAGTATAATTGAACATCTTTTGGATATATTCCCAAGAGTGATATTTCTAGATTCTGATATAGGTTGATTCCCAATTTTCTGAGTAACTGCCATACTGATTTCCAAAATGGTTGTAGAAGTTTGCATTCCCACCAGCAATGGATGAGTGTTCCCCTTACTCCACATCTTTTCCAGCATAAGTTATCATTGTGTTTTTGATCTCAGCCATTCTGACAGGTGTAAAATGTTATCTCAGTGTTGTTTTGATTTGCATTTCACTGATGGCTAAGGATGCTGAACATTTCCTTAAGTGTCTTTCGACCATTTGAGATTCTTCTGCTGAGAATTCTGTGTTTAGTTCTGTACCCCAGTTATTAATTGGGCTATTTGGAATTTTGATGTCTAATTTCTTGAGTTCATTATATATTTTGGAAATTTGTTTTTGTTTTTAAAAAGAATCAAGTTGTTCTTGTTGACATTGGATTAATAATAGATATTACAGGACATTAATTGAAATATACTTTATTATTTCATAGATTCAAATTGATAAATCACATTTAATTCCTATCATAAACCATGATATTTTTGTCAACAGCATATTCCCATGAAATAATTGTTGAATGGTCTTTTATAAGAAGATTTGTGTTTGGTTTTGTTAGTTTGTTCCTTGTTTTTTTCAAGACAGGGTTTCTTTGTGTAGCACTGACTGTCCTGGAACTCACTCTATAGACTAGCTTGGCCTCAAATTCAGATATCTATCTGCCTCTTCCTCCTGAGTGCTGGGATTAAAGGCATGCACCTCCACACCTGGTGAGAGGTTTTATTCAATCCAAAGCTATAACAGGGCAAAGCTTATCATTAGAGCAGAGTGTAGCAGAAGGGTGAGATAAATATTTAGAAGAAAAATGTGATCTATGGGAGAACCACTCTCTCCTTCAAGTCCCATAGCATCGAAAAGGAACAAATGACTCTAACAGGGAGAATAATGGCACTTAACAATGAGCAAGCTCACAGAAAGCCATTCTTACTCATAAAAGCATGGCCCAGCAGCTGGTAGCTTTATTCATTTGATGATGTAAATACCAAAAAAGGACAAAATCATCATGTTTTCTCAGAAAGATTCAAAAATTAGCCCACTGAAAGTTGACAGTTTCATAATTTTCCAAGGTAAGACATTGAAATACTTGCTTCCCAAACCTCTGAATCAATCAATCTCAGTTAAGTCCAGTCTTAATACTTAATATTGACTTGAAAAAATTTATGGTGGTGAGTTTTTGTTCTGATGATGCTAGGAGAAAGGAAGGAACCTGTGTTAATGTCATGATATTGTGATGTTAGTGTCTTAGGCTGCCTCCATATGTCCTTCTTCATCTACATGCAGGAAGGGGTGCTGACCAAAGTATAACAACTGGAACTTCTGGCTCCATGTTACCACTGATGATATTTGAGTGCTGAGAGAAAAAGTCTGGAGGAGGGTGAAGCTGGTGAGGTAAGGAGCCAGGGGTAGGAACTGAGGCAAGAAGAGAGGACTTGGTGTATATCTTCAGAGCAAGGACAGGGTGTTTGAGTATGAAGAGTCAAGATTAGGAGGTGACAGCAGAGGAAGTACAATTATCAAAATGCTGGAGTGTGAGCTGGGGAAGGCCTATTTACAATTAGAATTAGAAACAAGCCAAAGGAGGGAGGGTAAAGCTAACGTGTTCTTTTGGGACTAGAGTACAATTATTAATTTGGAAGGAAGTGTTTGGTTGGATGAAAAGATGAGAAATTCAAGTTTAACATGTTAATACCTAGTAGAGTTATGGGTAGACTGTGGTTTGCCTGTGAAGAATGTTATAATAAACACATTACTTCTGTATGTCAATATTTCACTTCATTCACACATTGGTCATTCTATGTGAAGTAGGCTAACACATTCAGGTAATTGGACAAACACTAAATAAAATGAAGAGTTGGCTCAGAAATGAGTAATACTTAAAATTAAGTAAATCGGCAAAGAGCTGAGATTTTTACTTGTAAACTGGACTTAAAATTTCTCACTGTGGACATTCCTAATTTCATAAACCAGAAAGTCCCTATAAGTCTGTGGGTTTTCCATTTTCCAGATGGGTTTGCAGACTTTGGAAAAATGAAAAACCAAAACTGAAGGACATGTGCCAAAGTCAACCTTAAAGTCTTGCAAAATTATGAATGAACACAGTAATGTAAACAAAAAATTGGGAAGAACAGAGAATAAGATTATGGAACAATGTCTGCATGATACAATGAAAAAATTTTGCACTTTCTATCATGTCTTTGAAAAGTATATGTATGTATTTGGATAGTTGTTTGAAATAATAGTTTTAAAATCGCTAATATCAAAAACACCAATGATAGTCTATGCTGGAGAGGATGTGGTGTAACAGGAACACTCATCCATTGCTGGTGGGAATGCAAACTTGTGCAAACACTTTGGAAATCAGTGTGGCGGTTTCTCAGGAAATTGGGAATTAACCTACCTCAGGATCCAGCAATACCACTCTTGGGAATATACCCAAGAGATGCCCAATCTTACTACAAAAGCATTTGTGCAACTATGTTCATAGCAGCATTTTTTGTAATAACCAGAACCTAGAAACAACCTAGGTGCCCCTCAATGGAAGAATGGATAATGAAAGTGTTGAATATAAACACATTAGAATAGTACTCAGTGGTAAAAAAACAATGACATCTTGAATTTTGCATGCAAATGGATGGAAATAGAAAACACTAAACTTAGTGAGATAACACAAACCCAAAAAGATGATTATGGTATGTACTCACTCATTAGTGGACCCTAGCCATAAACAAAGGACATTAAGCTCATAGCTCAAAAGCCTAGAGAAGCCAAATAGCAAGGTGAACCCAAAGAAAAACATATATAGATCCTCCTGGAAATTGGAAGCAAACAAAATCTCCCGGCAAAAGTTGGAAGCACGGGAGTGGGGATAGGGGTGGAGGTAGGGGTGGGG